>WAAD01031629.1:739-42269 GCA_013389945.1 Fregata magnificens
ATACACAGTCTTTGCCATTTAGAGGCACATTTGCGCAATGATTTCTTGTCTGGCTGGTGGTATGTGACCTTTTCTAATGGTATGTTTGAGGTAGAGGGGCAATACATAATGAAAGACTACTAAAAGAAGAATGTCATTTAACCGTTGTTAAATATCATTAAATGACAGTGTTTTGATCTACAAGCAACGTTTTGCTTTTTAAAGTTCTATTCTATTCTAATTCTATTCAACAATTTTTAATTGTTATTCCAGAAAGAGAGCAACATTTAAATGGTGTAGAACTTGCACCAAAAATCAAAAATACTGGCAATCCAAAGCTTCTGCAAATACACACATAAGTCTGTTACCTTTTGAAACACCAGACCAGAGCTGTGTAACTCCAGAAAAAGAAAGTGTACCAGTGACAAGTACAGAAATAACCAGAAAATATTGTGTAATACTATCATGACAAGACAGAGTCCCCACACTATGAATTGTGACTGTAAGTCTAACAGGCTGTTAGACTTAGTCTGTATGAGCAGGAAATATGAATAGATAAGATTGCTCCAAGTTATAGGTATATTAAGCATTTTTTAATTATTTAATTCCCTGGGAGCATTCCTTTTTACTAAGGGAGGAAACCCATTATTACTGCAGTGACTAGTCTTAGCTGTACTAATTTTTAGAAGATTACTAACAGCTGTTTGTAATTTCAAAATAAAAGAAAACAACCCCCCACTCATTTATATTTTTAGTAAATAAGATAATTGTTTTATTCCTGAGGATTTTTCTTGCTTTTAATATCTCCTGCAGTCTTCATCTATTTTATGCTTTCCTTGGACCTACTCTCATCTTTTGGAAACCAAATAATTTCCTGTGTAACTCAAAGACAAAAACTTACATGTATCTTTCAGAGCATAATGTCAACCTTCTCTTTCCATTCCCCACTTCTAATGAAGTTATTACACACAAAAAACCCCCAGTATGTCAGTCATCTTCTACTCCCTACAGAGGAAATAAGCAAAGTATTAATGGTCCCCAGTTTCTTTCGACATAAGAAACATAGATCTATATCCTATGGCAGTTACCATACACTTAATCATTTTATATACATTAGATACCTAAACACATACACACACAAATGGAAAAAGAGAGGCACCATCTGTACATGTAGTACCATATAAAATTAATTCTATACCACTAAAGATCTCCCATATCCGAAGCTACAGGTATTTTTGTGCTGGATATTAAATTGGGTTTCTTCTCTTTGTTTATATTATAAAATTTTCTAGCTTTAGACAAGCCATAGTACAGCCTCTCCTAATCCCCCCTTTTGTTATTAACGATTTGCAATAACTTTCCAACTTCACCTCTGCCAAAAGTATCCTGTCATATATTGAAATAGTGCAAGACAAGTTGTTAAATAAGCCTATGTAGTTAACGAACCTGAGATCTCAAGAAAACTTTCTTGTATGATACCAAAATACCAGCTACTCTAATTTGCTATGAGTATCTCAAACATTCAGCACTGATGATACCAGATAATTGAACAGCCCTGAAAATGATAAAATGTTCTGAAGACAACACTGTAAACACTCCTAGACCTTCAGAATATTAATTTACTATTTTCTTGAAAGAGCACTACAGTTTCTTATTAAAACTTTATTTTTGATTGTGATTCTAGTCATTAAAATCTAGCTTAATGGTAACATTCTGCACTGCCAAGACATTAGCATCTTAATTAAAAAAAAAAGCTCAGATCTACTAAGGCTTACATAAAAATTAATGATGAGAGAGAGAGTTAATGTGAAGATAGGGTATCACCTGTTTTTCCTCTTGCAACAATAAACAAGATTTCATCAAGCGTTCACCGCTAAAATTACAGGATCTCTGATTTATGGCCAAGTATTTAGGGGAAGAAAACACCGTATTGTCTAAGTTGATCCATTATTGAGCATTGCTGTAGCTCATCTTGCAGGTTTCCAGCACAAAGTTAGCTTTTTAAGAATGGCAATTGCTAGGCAGTATAACAACTATTTTGCAATCCTGTAACATTTGGAGAGCTGCTTCTCACACTGTATGCTCCTTTCATTAGAGGAAGAAATTCACTTCATTCATATAAAGCCTGTGTTATTGGAATCTAGACAGATAAATTGGAACAGCATTATAAGAAGATAAAGCCATTTATGTAATTGGTAAGAGCGAGGAAAATGCATACTTTCATATTGTGACAAAGACTCCTGATGTCCAAACCACACCAGATGGCACTTTACTTTGCAAGGTCTCAGCCAACACATCTGTCACAATAAACTGCAACAAAACCTTTGTTTAGCAGCAGAGACATAGAGGTTTGAATCATCCCTCCTAAGACTCCCATCTAAAGCTCCAGAAAGACTTTATATTTCAGAGTTGGTGTTCAGACCTCAAAGGCATCAGTTCTTACTATTGCTGTCATTGAAATAAATAATTTTGCACGTCACAACACTTGTATGGTAGCAAAATAATTCTATCTGTAGTAATGAAAGCACCTCTGTAATAACAAACTTACACGGCATTTCTACTCTTTTATAATACTTGAAAAAAATCACTAAAATGAGCTTGGCTTCTAAAAAACAAATGAGAAATCAACCCCCATATAATAACATGCATATTAATATGAGAAAGGAACGTCCTTCTCTAATGTTACTGTATGATAAATGCCAATCAGCTTTTTTCCTGAAACATTAAAATCTCCTATTGGTGACTATTAACACAGATTAAAATCAGCAAATGATGGATTGAAGCACACTCATATCACCATACTTTCTCAAAATGGTAAAAGCATTATAAATTCCAGTACGTTCATTTACTGAAGTGCTGTACTCTTTTGATAAACTCAATAAATATTGCTAACGCACCATGTTCCTCATTAAATTAACAGGAGTTTATTGACTGAAGCATATGACTGCAAGCTGTTTTCCTCCCAGAAGGGAGCAGACATTCAAACACAACATTGGGTAAGTAAACAAAATAATGCCCTATTGTCTTCTGATGTAACTTAATCTCACTTTGCTAGAGGAAAAAAACAACATGCTTTTATTGAAGAAAACAAAAACAAAACAAAAAAGGAGTTAACTGATGTAATCAGAGTTAACTGTAATAGGAGCTAATGCAGGAAGATTAATGGGAAAACCTACACGGTAACAAGCTCAGTTAAGTAACTCAGTAACTAAACAGTAAATATTCCAAATCACGTAGCATAAACCTTGATTCATCAGTGCCTACAAGATAACTGTGCAGCTTCATTATCCTTGTAAATCAGGAAGACTGCAAGAAGGAAGTTCTCTGAAAATAAAGAGTACTTGCAAGTTATCACCAGAGGCTCAACCCAGAATTACTTACTCAGACCAAACTTTTCTACCAGTGGACATTTGGGATTCTTTATTCCCCCCCCCCCAGTATTTTTGACAAGTGCATCTTATTAATATATGTGTGTGTGTGTACATATATATATATTCACACACACAAATTCAAATATTTGAGGCAGCTGTGACTGGCACAGGGCAGCTGCAAGCTCCTCCCACAGAGGTTACCCCTGCTACCAAACCCTTACCATTTATGCCCAGTACAGCAGCTTTGACCTCCAATACATCACAGATTTCCTTGGACTGTACCTGACTATGTACTCCTTGCATTTTTGCGTGTCACATATTGCCAAGTAAAGAAATTTCTGAATGAGTGCCCCTCCCAATGACTCTCTAGGCTGCAGCTTGCTAAGTAGCAGCACAGAGACCACCTGTCAAAGCAATGCAAGCCCTTGCAATGAATCTGTCATAGAAATATTGACAACAATAAATAATCTTAGAAGCATTTCACCCTTCTAGAGACAAGCAGACAAGTTCATTGTAACTCAGATTTGCAATCCAAACTTACCTCTTTTTGTTGTGTTTAAAGACTGCCTAATCAACACTTCTCAAGCATAACAAAACTGTAAATTACTCCTGCCCTTTCCCTCATCCCCAGGTCACCCGGAACACCCTAAAAAACTCTTTTGGACTTGCCACAAACGCCCTATGAAAGATACAAACCGCTGAAAACCAAGTGCATTATTAAATATCCTATGTATCAGTGGAATTTATTGAATAACTGTAAAATTATGCCCTCATCTCTTTATATTACTTTATTAAACCACTCTGCGGAACTAATTACAAAATACCTTAAGCTGGGAAAGGGAATAGCATAAGCAAGTTAATGTCATAATCACTCTTTACTGAGAAAGAAAAGCATATTCTGCTAAGCTTGCCTGTATTGACAGACATGATCCAGTCAAATATCACTGAAAAGGGATAAGAAAAAGGGCTGGATTTGCCATTGGAAAACATGCGGTTTGCATCAGAAATTCACACTGTTTGCATGCACTGCTGTTTTGTGTATTTTAATCAGCTTGTTTTTCATTGGAAAAAGAAGTCAAATGACTCTAAAATATTAATAATTTATCCTAAAATAGAAACAATTCTAATGTTTCATGAGAAAATGGGCCTATCTTGTTTCCGTAAATGGTCTGGACCTCATACTGACAAAGGCTGTGCTTGGGCAGCTTTCAACCAGAAAAATAGAATGCCTAGTATCGTTTTCCCTATTCTGTTATCTCAGCATTGAAACCTTCAGATAGCCCTCTACGCTATGCTAAAAAAAAGCCCCACGTTTTGACTGGGATTTGTGTAAATAACACCACCACCATCACAATAATTCCACCACTAAGAGACAAACATGGTATTCAAGTTCTTTTAAAATTATGTTTCCTCTATTCTGCCAAAGTCATAAAAATGTAGAAGTCAATTGAGCACAAATGATTCACTGCAGCATTATCATTACCACAGCGAGGGAATAGGAGACTAGGCTAAACAATCTTCCCCTGAAGGTTTAATCTCTGGTCTTGTTCAGAGTTCTCAGATACTTCAGGAACTTGGCTATCAGCCTGTTTCCTCAGGCCTGGAAAGTCTGTAGCCACATGATAGCTTGTGTTACTGTTCAGTGAATAACCTAATTTTCTGACGTTCTGTAGTGCCTAAGTAGTCAGCTGCTTGGGACCTACCTACTCCTTCCTTTCCTTTGAAGGACATTTTCTGTGACATCCTTAAAATGACCACCATAAGGACACAGTTCTGCAGCACTCCTTTATGCTACTTTATACAAGGCTTTCCTCAATGTGAGGACGGAGACAACTCACTACAGAACGCCAAAGACTGATTTGTATGTAACTCCTTTTCTTCAGCAGTGGTCTGCCAAAACTGTCCCAGTTCTCTTCCACGACATGTATAATTATCAATTACCTGTGAAAATAGCTTTTACTGTAGTCACGATACCAAACTTTTGTCTGGAGCACACAGTAGTAATTGTGCTCTTCTCCCATTTCAGGAATGAACCCTCACAAGGCCTCAGTAGTCATCTGTTGCATGAAATCCTGTTCACATTAGTACCAAACATACTTATCAGGTATGTTTGTAAAAGATTTCCTTTACTGTCAGGAACAGAAGATCCATTAGAAAAAGCAAGCAGGCCCTGCAGCTAGCATCCTTTTTCCACTTCATGATGAAAAAGAGACTTAGATTTTTATGCTGATCGTATTTATGGCCAACAGTCAGGGGACAAGAAAAATCTTCTCCAATAGTGTCTGTTATCTACTGAGGCTCTCCAGTCTTGTTTTGGGAAACTTGTGGTCACCACTGCCACAGTAATTGACTGCTGCCATCTAATGCGTTCCCCCTCTGGCAGCTGCGGCTTGTATTGCAGAACTCTTTCCCCAGACCAGTACTTTCAGTTATAGTTTTTGACATATTACAGTTACATAAAGGTCTCACGTAAGATCGCCGATAGTTCTCTGTTCCTCAGGATATTATTTTCCCATTTTCTTTTTGGAAAAGCATCTTATCTTCAAAAGTATGCATGGATATGAGGAATAGTTATCAGGGCTGTGAGTATACTAACAGGCCTTGACAGCCCTGACCAGCCTCACCTGGGGCCTCCCTCCACACCCCTTGCAGGTGGGCCTAGGGGCTCCATTTCAGCTTGGGCCATTAGTCCCTGTCTGAGCTCTCACAGTTACGCCTGTCTCCAGCTCTGTCACTGCCACACCTGTGCCCGGCCATGAACCCCACTAATCTGGATCCAGACCTGTGGGCCAATTTCCTAGCTGGACCTTGACTCAGCCTCGTCACCGTGGAACCGTCCAGTAATCACTGGGCTGTGCCTGACTCCGGTTACCATCACTGGGCCTGATCCTGACATGCCAATCAACTTTCTAGCTTGACCTTGGACCTGCCTCATCACCACAAACTTCCCTGGTTATCTGGACTTTTGGTTGAATGTGGCCACTATCCCCAGTCCTGTCCCACCTGCCTTGGCTGGCAAAGCCCCCATGCCCCCCATCCCTTAGGGAGCAGCCTGACAATCACTTGCTGCAACCTGACAATGACAACTCCATAATTCTTTTTTTTTTTTTTCCTTTTTAAAGAAGGCCACAAATGCTACTGAAGTGTCTTTCACAACCTTATGAGAGGGCCTCATTTCTGTTTTACATTATTATAAAGGAAATAAAATGGATCCAGGTTAAGGTATTTCTCCAAGGCTGTATACTGTCTGCCGCCACCAAAGCTGACTTGCAGCGTTGCATTCCTCCTGAATCCCAGGGCTATCATAACAGAGTGCAAGAAGCAACTTAAGCAAAGGCACAGGCTTTGGTAGTACCACAAAAAATCCAAACCCCTACAGCACTGTGTAAAATTAGGAAAGTCATAGATAAAATACTTCTGAGGTCTAGATATGAAAAAATGAGAATCACACTTGCTAATATTTGTAAATGCTTTGATGGAAGTCAAAATTATCTAATTAATCACTGTTCTAAAGAACTGTGAAGTGCATGATTTGACTTCATAATAACAACATGAAGTCATTATTGTATAATTTCATTGATCATCTGATTTTCTGTTTCATTGGATCATGTTCCCCAAGTATTTATAATAATACTAAGAATTAATAAGTGCCTTCACCAGAAACTAATTAATTTCAATTTCAAGCCATATCACTGCTACTCAGGTTCTTAATGAGAAAATAATCCTACATTGCAGCCAATATGAAATATTTTCCTTTCTATGTTCATGGCTGATTCAACATGGGCAAAAGATTTTTATGCTGAAGCTAATTTTTTTTTTTTTAAGTTTTCAATATATCTAGATAAATACTCAAATAGAAAACAGACTGCCAAAGGAGAGTTGATGATTCACTCTGATGCTGCGTCGATACTCTCTAACACTGAGTATCTGCCTTCAGAACAAAAAAGGACTTCTTTCCTACATGGCACTGAAGACACTGAATAAGGTACAAACCAGTTTTAAAAGATGCATCACAGACAGAAAAATAACGTTCACTGAAGGAAGCTCACACTGAAAACAAGTTATGCATATTTTTCCATTTCAATTTATACTTGCTAGCAAGAAGGGCATACATTATTTCTGAAACACATGAAATATCCATCTTGTATAATTTCTACTTTCTGAATGTGAAAGTCACATTTTGCAGAGCCGTTAAATAGCATCCATCATTACTTGCTCACTGAGGCATTATACACAGGAGAGATGAACATTCAAAATGATTTAAACCAAACTTAGAAAGACCCTTTATGGCTTTCGAGTCTTTTAACTTCCAATAGACCTTCTGCCTGTTAAAAAAAAAAAAAAAAAAAAGGAAGAAAAAGGAAGCTACACTGGCTAAAGCAATCTTGCACATTATTGATTTAGATAATTGGCTTCAAGACAGCAATTTTTAAGTCACACTGGAAAGCTGAAATAAGTCAAGGGAAAAGTCTCCCCTTAACCTCTGCACACATTTTTACTGTAATTGTAACATTTATCTTGCTGTTTGAGAACAAACTGCACAATTCCAAATAATGTCATAACTATAAAAGAACTTTTATCACCTGTTAAACTTCTGTTACATTCGCTGTCAATCGCCTTTAGAATTTTCACTAAAACTAAAGAAATCTTTGGGGTGACCTATTACCATTCACCTGAATAGAAGAGCTTTTCAAAATTCAAGTACTTTTTTGTCCTAAGACACGAACATGTGCTGTATGTAATCTTACGCAGTTTTCATGTCAATACACATCTATGCATAATCATTAAGATGACAATAAGAAGATATCAGAAGTTTGGGAAGTGATTTTAAAATGTTTTAGCACTTTATAAATTATCTGGGTTTGCATTTACTATTAGCATAACACGTGCCTTGCAAGGAACTTCAGCCATAAATCACGATCCTGATGTGCAAGGAATCAGAAAAAACACGGAGCAGAAAACATCTCTGTACAACTGATTCTATGAACTACAAGAAAAACAAGTAGCAAAAGAGACTGAAGGCAAACCAGAAAAAACAAGGACATTGCACTAAAGAAGTTTTCACAAAGCAACATTGTCTGTTGGTGACAGCAAAGCTCAGAATTCAAAAGAACAAAGACATCTAAGGCTTAATAAAACAAAACGATGGTTTTACAGACTCAGTGTAAATACAGTGGTGCAGATGAGAGTAGAGTTGCTTTAATCAAATTTTTACACAACACTGGGAAGTAATACCATATATCCTAACTACTACCAGAAAATATCTTTAGTTTCTTAAAATTTAGGTTCCAGGGAGTATTTTTTATGGAACACAGCAACTCAAATTAGCTAAAGAAAGATTGCAGCTTTTGAAGCTTTTGAGATGCATGAGATTTACTCCCTGTATGTTCCATTTACTTTATGCCCCATCAAGGTGTTCGAACTCTCCAAATGAAGCAACACTTTGGCACAATTATGTGGTACAGAAACCAATAACCTGTTGGTTTGTAGTCATTAGTTCCTTCCATAGACATTGTGTTTAAAAGGATTAAAGAAAACAATGACAACATTAATATTTAGTATACAAAGGTCTGGAACGGGGAAGGGGGGAAGCCCCTACAACTGAAACTGAATGCCACTGTCCAATGCTCAGAAACTCCACGTATACAAAACCAATTTTCTTGGCAGTTCCCAAGTTCTGAAAGTAGAATCTAGTAACATGGATGTAAGGTAACAGACACATAATAAATAGTGCAAATATATCATATAATAGCAAAAACATCTGCAGAACTGTTAATGATATCAAGGTTTATTTAATAAGGAGGATGTTAGCAGAACTCAGAAGCAGGCATCTTGGCACAAGAAACCGAAGTTAATATCGGGCTGCTTTAAAAATTACCACTACATCATTAGTTTAATCTAAATTGTTTGCAAACAAATTGGAACTCCAAATGAAGGCTGCAAACATAAAGCTTAACCCACATATTCCTCCTGAAAATAACTTAAAATAGAATATTGCAATGTTAGGCTTTTGATTAATTTCTATGAAAGGGTATTCACACTACAGTGAGCATATCTAATTAGCTATTTAGAGAGGGTTTTCTTTTGTGTGGGTTTTTTNTGGAAGATTCACCTTGACTCAAATCTTTCCCCTATCCCAGTTAGTTCACTGACACCTTGCCAGTGGGTTCACTTATGACCGTTTCATCAACTGTAAACAAGCACAGATTTCAAAGCATCTTCACAAAACTGCCTTTTATCATATTCAGAGCTCCACTGCATCTTAGACGAAACTCCCAAATAAATCTTATTTTTAGCATGAATTCAACTTTTTTCTGCCTTAGAAAGTATGAAAATCTCCCATTGTTATCCCCTATATATCCACCTTTCTTCACTTTAAAATCCTAAAAAGAAATTGAATACTTTCACGCTCGCCTTTCAACAAAATCCCCCAATGGGTGAGTAGGAAGGTTCAGTGCTTGCTATAATATTAACTCACAGCTAGTAAAAACCTCTGTAGCAGGTCAGGAATAATGTGGATGTAAGAGAACAGTGTCCCATTATTACATTCTCTCATACTATCCTGCTCTTAATTAACACTGCATAATTTTAAAGGGTAACTAAAACTACTTAATTTTCAATTCTGAAAGCATCCTTTTAATTGAAGGCCTAGAAGGTTGATCTTCTTCAGCTATCTTGAATGCCATTTTTGAAAACAGAATCATGGCTCACCGACTGTTTAGGACTTGTGCCCTTTCCTGCTAGAACCTGTTTTATTTCAAAACATTTCTATCACTGTTTCGGACTCCGCCTACACTTAAGAAAGGCACTCTGCAAGTAGCAAGTCAGTCTCTGCCATTTGACAGTTCTATCAGCTGATTTCATTAGAACTGGGTTGATTTATTCTAGTTGAGTACTCTTGGTTACCGCTCTTGTTGACAAAATTCTGATGTTACTTCCTGTTCCAGCCTTAGGCTTTGAAGGTAATTAGTAGTATAGGCCTGCTCACAAGTCTGGACAGAATTAAAAAAATAAGCATATTCTTCTTTTGGACTAATATAAAGGACTTACTTCAATTTGCACCATTAATCTCTACAAATGAAAGGATTGGATTTTTCAGCCACTGGGGTAGACTCCTGCCAAAGGAAATCACCTACAGCACCTCCAGATATGGCCTCCTCAGGAGCTTTGAGAAGCTTTGTGCTCTATCTGCACAAACATGGCCTAAAGGCAACACATGATCCAAGATTTATGTAAATGTTCATTTAATTTAGGACAGAATATTCAATGTAATGTTTTCCAATCACCACCTACTTCAGAAGATGCTGCAGAGTCATCTAATTTACTCTTCCATCCCTGGAGACTCAGTACTTAGTATTCTAGTTTTATACTTCCCAAATGCAAGACTGCTACTCACTTTGGTATGCAAATCTTAGGAGTCAGGAGACAAAAATATCCAAGTTAACAAAAATAAGGTAGCTAATTATATCTCCTATTTACACACATCAGACAAAAAAGTTTTTTTCAACTGTGTGTTTCTGCAATTCCTAAAGCAAGAAAATTTCTTTCATAGATAAAATCCTGTTTATTCCAACTTCTGTTTGCTTGCAAAGCTGACCACTGCCTCCACATACACCTTCAGAGATACCATTTCAAATTCTGAGCCCTGCTTACGTTTTATCATTTAAAAGGAAAACATGTCGTGTTAAGCAGTTCTCAGATCGATTCCTTTCAGGTAGGTTAAGCCCCCGTAGTATGTAGATTAACACATTATTGTTCTTTGAACAGTTACTCATATTGATGTGATGGAAAAACAGGTCATCCTTTCCCAGTCAAGCTCTTCACTCTTAGGACTCAATTTTCACTGTTTATTCATCTGAGTCAATAGGCCTGAATTGCTAGGATTCCTGCAACAGACTTCTAGGCAATAAGAAGAAAGAAAAAAAGCCACTAAATTTGCCAAAAAAGATTAATCTGTAATAGACATGAAACAACATGCTCAGATTCAGCCAAACTATGTGTTATGCAGACTGCAGATAGAGATGTGCAACTAATACCAGCATAAAGGCCATGCTGTAACAGTCAGCTGCAATAAGGTAAAGAACCCTTGCAAACCACATTAAAAAACCAACCCATTGTGGTCTTCTGTGTCATCCTCCCAAGACTCATTATGGCCTTGCCTCATTGCTAAAGTCTGCGCAGAATACTCACCCACACTCTGTTACAAACACTATGGAAGTTCGGACCAGGACTTTTCAAAATTGAGAATTTTAAGCAGTATAGAAGTATATAAACTTAAATGACTAATTGCATATAGATTAAATATGCAATTAAAAGCTTATCCTGCTTTTAGCATTTAGATTACTTTTTCCCCCCTTCAGGATAGCCATTCTTGGAAATACTACTTTCACATACGACATTTGCTGGTTTCCCATAATTTCTGATGAAGAAACTATAACAACATTTATTTTGATACTGTTTGTTTTGCATGTCACATGGACTTTCAGATAAATGAGTTTGTCACTATAAATGCATTTCTCAACCTCTCAAGCTTTTGTTTATTTTCTTAAATCATAACAGATTTTTGTCAAACAGGATTTGACAGCAAAATACGAGGAAACCAAGTATACCAAATAAGCTAGAACTGTACAAACACAATTCCTGCCATCTATTGCACATTAAAAATACAACTACATACCAAGAAAAATATATTTAATCTTTATACATTGCAGACAACCTGATTGAACAGAAAAAAGGGGAAATTATCCATGGGAACATACAGAATCCCAGCTTCTTTAGAGCCTGGAAATACAGTCTAACACCTTCCCTAAGATCTATATGGCACCTAGCATTTTTACTCACAGAAGCTCAGATTATTGTATGAACACGTCATCCTCCAGAGAAATGAAACCCAACTGAAATGTATGGTAGGACTAGGCGGCATGTGGCACCATTAGCAAACTATACCCTTCTTTGCATCTTAAAAAAGCGATTTAAAATTATCATTGGCACACCATCTTTTGTGAATCCCTGCCTCTCCTTTCCCCTGCCACACATAGCTTACATCCATGAGGCAGTTTCAAAAACTACCTGTGCTCAACAGATCTAAACACAGAAATGTGTTCTGCATCTCAGATTACATTCTTATGTGCCTGAATATGAGTAGAGAAGCTTTCATCAACCATTTATGGCTTCCTTAGACATCTAAGTCTAAATGTTTTCAAATTGTGAAATTTCCCTAGCAGCATTCACAATTTACAAATCCAAAGTAAAATTCCTTGGGTTGGGCCAGAGAGTGCACAGAAGAAAGTAGCCATGCACAGACATACCAGTCTCACATGGACCCTCCTCCAAGACCCTCTGAATTGAAGTTGAGTGTGTATGTACTGTTGGAATCTGCTGCCAAACCCGTCTGTATCAATTTTCTTTTAATATTTCTAGCGTAGCTGTCTTCTAACCCAATCAAAATAAAAGTAGTATCTCTCATACCAGAGTATTTTTCAGCCACCAAAGGAAATAGTATGTTTCTCTTCTTAAAAATCTTTCTACTGTATGTGCAGCCAGCTGTGCAAAGGCTGGGGACAATGCAAGCACCCTGTGTAATCACACCTTCATGTTTAATTATTCCAGGCGACATGCAGAAGCGCTGTATGAGGGTAAATCACAAAACAGCCCACAGCTTCCATGTATACTTTGGCTTAGCATCAGCAGAACTAACACAGAGTGGAAATCACTTCCCCAGACTGCAGGAACAATTTAGCCCTCAAGTTACTAAGAGGAGACACACACAAAGACCACAAATATCAAGAACTTTATTAGGACATATATCTGACACACTATCAGATACATGTACCAAATAGTTGTTTCAAACAGAATAGTTGTACCAAACTATTCAATTCAGCATCATGGCCCCTAAGAACTAATTGAGTTCTTTCAATTAAAGATCATTGAATCATAGAATCATTAAGGTTGGAAAAGACCTCTAAGATCATCAAGTCCAACTGTCAACTAACACCACCATGACTCCTAAACCAGGCCCCGGAGTGCACATCTACACCTTTTCTGAATGCCTCCAGGGCTGACAACTCCACCATCTCTCTGGGCAGCCTGTTCCAATGCCTAACCACTCTTTCAGTAAAGAAATTCTTCCTAATATCCAGTCTAAACCTCCCCGACACATCTTGAGGCCATTTCCTCTCGTCCTACCACTAGTTTCTTGGGAGAAGAGTCCAACACCCGCTTCACTAAAACCTGCTTTCAGGTAGTTGTAGAGAGCGAGAAGGTCTCCCCTCAGCCTCCTCTGCTCCAAACTAAACGATCCCAGTTCTCTCAGCCGCTCTTTGTAAGATTTGTGCTCTAGACCCTTCCCCAGCTTCGTTGCCCTTCTCTGGACACACTCCAGCACCTCAGTGTCCTTCTTGTACTGAGGGGCCCAAAACAGAACACCGTACTCGAGGTGCGGCCTCACCAGTGCCGAGTACAGGGGCACGATCACTTCCCTACTCCTGCTGGTCACACTATTCCTGATACAAGCCAGGATGCCGTTGGCCTTCTTGGCCACCTGGGCACACTGCCGGCTCATGTTCAGCCGGCTGTCGACCAGCACCCCCAGGTCCTTTTCTGCCGGGCAGCTCTCCAGCCACTCTTCCCCAAGCCTGTAGCGTTGCATGGGGTTGTTGTGACCCAAGTCCAGGACCCGGCACTTGGCCTTGTTAAACCTCATACAATTGGCCTCGGCCCATCGATCCAGCCTATCCAGATCCCTCTGCAGAGCCTTCCTTCCCTCGAGCAGATCGACACTCCCGCCCAGCTTGGTATCATCTGCAAACTTGCTGAGGGTGCAATCAATCCCCTCATCCAAATCATTGATGAAGACATTAAACAAAACCGGCCCCAGAACTGAGCCCTGGGGAACACCGCTCGTGACCGGCCGCCAACTGGATTTCACTCCATTCACCACCACTCTCTGGGCTTGGCCATCCAGCCGGTTTTTTACCCAGCAAAGAGTACACCTGTCTACGCCATGAGCCTCCAACTTCTCCAGGAGAATGCTGTGGGAGACCGTGTTGAAGGCCTTACTAAAGTCCAGGTAGACAACATCCACAGCTTTGCCCTCATCTACTAGGTGGGTCACCTGGTCATAGGAGGAGATCAGGTTGGTCAGGCAGGACCTGCCTTTCATGAACCCATGCTGACTGGGCCTGAAAATGGGAACACGAACAGTTGCTACTGTATCCCATAAGGGGAAAACAGTTAAATTCCTAAGTCCCTGAAGACAGATAAGATTCAACTTAGATTGCACTAAAACATAATAATCAGTTGAGAGAGATTGCGGATTCTTCTATGCTGCAGGATCTACCAATTGTTCAACACTTTCAATACTACAACAACAGAAAGTAAAACTAACCTGTGTTTACATACATAGGTAACTCTCAAATTACTATCAGTAGGAAGCCGCAAAGTGTTCTGAATTTTTGTTATGATTCTGCTCAATGCATTCTGAACAGCATGTTTTAACTTCTACATTTAAACCGGTCAAAAGTAACAGACAAGGCCCGAAAGAGCATTATGAATTGCAACTCCAGGTTTGAAAAAAAAGATTGCCTGCTCTGCAGAGCCCTTCCAAAGCTTTTCAACATGATCTCTGAAGACCTCTTGCTGTGGTTCTCATACTAAAACACCTCCAGCAACGAACACTGGCCTTACCATGCCTTGTTGACCAATAGTAGAATTAACAATATGCCTGTATTATTCAAAATTTGTCTAACAGAAAAAAATTTGTGTCTTCTGGTGGTCTGTGTCTGGAGACAGCTGCATAACCTCTTTTCATTCAGGAACAGACAAACCAAAACATATTGCTAATATAATTTGAGAAACATTTTTACATGATCCAGCAGATATCCCATCCCACATGTGTCAGGGGCAAAAGATCAAAAGGTCATCTGGGCCTTTCTTACCTGCATGTTGGATCATAATTCAAACATAAAAAACACCTCCATTATCATGATAACTGGACCTGAGGGGAACAAAACTTTATCGTGGTTTAAGACACCTGTACGTTTCTCAGGATGCAGTTAGCATTGCATGCAGGGGGAGGAAAGGGGAGCACAGAGCAACACGAAATCAGTCTTTCATATACAGTCAAGGACACCAAGATTTTGCACCTTCCAAAATCAGCAAGTAAATGGTTAGGTTTAAGTACTTATTTTTAAATGAAGTGTCTGCGTGCAGAAAATTTCTTCCCCCACCGTGTAAGCAAAGAAAGAGGTACTAACATTAACTGGTGTAGTCATGATATTTTCAGAATGCTTCTTAGCCTCCTTTGTTTAAGGATATTTCAAAAGTAAAAAGTCACCACAGTTGCAAGGAAGACCAGAAATATTCACAGCAAAGAATTCAGTCACTAACAGGAATCACCAAATACCTTTAACTTGACATATACTTAGCAGGCACTGCATTATGAGTACAGTCTTCCAATAATTATTTTCTAAGCAAGGTATTCAACATGCTTGCAAGCCCTTCTGCTACAATCAGTGCTGCTTCTTGATTTACTGATCCATAAAAGATCAAAAGAGAAAACTAAAGTTAGAGAGTAAATACACGAAAAAAAGTTTTATCAAGAAAGTGGTATGTACTGCAAATACTTATAATCATCCCATGAACAGCAAAAATTTATCCTCTCTAGATACTTCAGCAGTAGTATTCTGATATATTAACACTGCAAAATTTACTTTGAAATCTGCAACACTATACATGAGCTAAAAATTAAGCGCTGCTCTCTGCAAAGGACTGTGTCTTTCCCCTCCCTCCCCCAATACATATCCTCAGCACAGCTGGACTTGGATCACAATTATTTCCTCTTTGAGAGAAGTTTGTTTGCTTCATGTTAACAGTGAATAGGAGCGTAACAGTGGAACCAATGGTGATGTTAATCAAATTTAGACTCACTCAAAACAAAAAGCCCAACTATTGAAGAGATACTGGCATTTGTCTTTGACAGAAGACCTATTCTATCTATTACCATCCAATTAAAGATCGAGAAATAAAGGTCACATTTTTACCTACACTGCTGTGAATGATATATTTAATGGTCCCAGAAGTGAGCTAAAAGGGCAAAAAATATTTAATTTCTATTATTTCTAGAGAGAAACTTACATATAACTTGATCTCATCTGAAAAAATGCACAGGATTTCTACTAAGTTCCCATTAAAAAAAAAAAGGGAAGAAAGTGAAAAAAATTCTCAAATTTTTTAAGACTTTTTTATTTGTTTGCTATATACCCAGGAACGGCACTTGGAAAGCAGTATCTTCTCAGCAGGGAGTTGCCTGTTAGACAAGGCCACTGACTCATCTGGAAAACAATAAAAATGACTCATCTAAAAAAAGAATAAAAGATACAGGAACCTATTACAAAAATTAGTTTTACAAATAAATAGATCCATTTTTACAAAAAGATATACTTGGGGCGGGGTGGGTTTCTTTTTTTTTTTCCCCTCTCATTTTCAAGCTAATGAAAGAAAACAAACTTTCAATGAAAAAACAGGTCAGTTAACAACTCTCCTAACAGTGACCTCAAAGCATGCAATAGACCTGCTGCACAGCATTGCTCCATCACCAACACAACTGAAGCTGGGGCTTCTCCATAGCCAAATAATACCCACTCTTTCAAACCAAAAGTCACAACAGACTTCTAAATCTTGTCCAAGCGTAGAAGGAAAAACAAGTCATATTTAAAGTATCTAGCTTCTGTTAAAACATAATCACCTTGCTGACAAAATAAAAAGGGTACAATGTAAAGCATGTGACGAGAATTCTTTCTGCAAAAGGTTTTCTTTACCCTAGAAAAAGTTATAATCTGGTCTCTTTGGCAGATACTAAGGCATGATGTTGTTCTTTCAGTAATGACAGTTAACGCTGTGATCACACTGGTAAAACTGACAGTAATTCGAATACATTTTACACTCCAAAAAATGGGAAACTTTAGTCTTTAAAACTTCTAGAATCCCATAATGTTCAAACATAGGTTTGTTTTCCTCCAAGAGCTGAGGACAGTTAGGTTCTAATACATAAAAGGAATAAAGCTGAAAAAGCATTGAGACATGTTATCATCACGTGTCCAGACTTGGATCATGGCTGTTAAAGAAAAGGAACGAAGGACTGTCTTCACTCAAGCTAGTAACTAATTATATATCTGCCAAAATTAACTGATGCTACACAGGTACAAGAGGCAAATAAGAGATCAGAACTTAGCCCATTGTTAAAAAAACCCTGCCTTCCACTGCTCAGAACTAGACACCCCAGTACTTTCAGTCCAGATAATCAGTTCCAGGAGAGCATACCTGGGGTTCATACATTACTTATATAAGCATTATCATGCCACTTAAAATAATGAAATCCCTTTTCTCCTTGCAAATTTGCCAGAGGCAAAGATGTGAGCCAATCTTCATCTCAAGCGTTCATCTGCATTAACTGCCTTTTGCTATGACTTCATTCTTCCTTCAGTTTTCATTTCTAGAGCAGTCATTTGAAGGAAATTTCCATTATCTACTCACACATCCAATCCTCTGAAAAGGGCATTCTGACTTCTTGTTTTTAAAGTCTTTTTGTTATGTAGGGATCACTTTGTATTTTATTCTCAGAAAGCAGGCGCCTGCACCTGCTCAGCAAATTGATCACAGATTATCTCACTACATATTGATATAACCTCAGATTTAAGGAACGTAATAATTTTAAATACATAACATTCTGAATAGTTAAAAGCTACCCCCAACAAAAGGAAGAGATGTATTTCACAAGGCTGTTTAGCCAGCTGCAACTGGAGTCTGCTATTCAGTGCATCTTCTATCACCAATCACGTGTTCCAAATTCTTAAGGAAGTGCAGGGTAACAAGGCTTAAGAATGCAAAAGGGATTACTACTATACTGCTGTTTGCGACTAAGAGCTCTAAGAAAGCTAATTAGAGCTTCTACTTTAAAGCAATATTCTTATTAGCATAAATGAGTAGTGTCTGTCATTAGAATAGAGGAGATACATCAGACTGTGTTCCATTATTCATATTATAACCGTACACTTTTTTTTTTTTTAAGAGAAAGACACAACTAAGTAATGAATTTCAAAAAGAACGTACAAAAATATGGTGGCTTGGCCCCAGCTAGCAGCCACGCACCCACACAGCCACTCACTCACACTCTTCCTCTAACAGGACAGGAGAGAAAATAGGAAGAACAAAAGGGAGAGAATTCGAGGGTGAAAAAAGCAACAGGAAAAACAATCACTCACCAATTACTGTTGCAAACAAAACGGACTTAACTTGGGGAATTTAACTTAATATCAGTTAACATTTTAATTACCGATTCAGGTATTCAGAAACAAAGATGACAAACAGTTAAATAAACACTTAGAAAACACTTTTCCTCCGCCTTTGCCAGGCTCAGCTTCACTCCAGACACATCTTCATCCCCCCACCTCCCTCCAGTCTCCACTCCCTTGTCAACCCTGCAGGTTGCACTCGGTCCCTTCAGGAGCACTACCTGCCCTGGTGTGGGTTATCCCTGTGCCACAGTCCCTTCAAGGATGTTATCAGCTCCACCATGGAGCACCTCCTACTACTCTGGCCTTATTGTTCCTCTTTCTGGGCACTTTCTGCGCTTTCTTAAATATGTTCTCACAGAGGCTTGACCAGCTTCACTGATGGGCTCACACATATCCTGCAGCAGGTCCATTGTGGAGCCAGCTGCATCCAGCACAGGGCAGCCCCTGGCTTCTTCTCACAGAGGCNATATTTCTTGAACTCTTCCTTCCTGCCTTTGCAATAGTTAGTCTGTATGATTATTGGTTGGAATCTTGGAAGAGGAACTTGCATCTAGAGCCAGCCCCATTTATTCTCTTGGCTCTCCCTGCCTGCATCCAGGCATCCTTCACTGATATAAGCCACATTCTCTGACTTGGTTCCAGCGCATTTGCTCTGCCAAGGACAGCAATGCCTAGAATCCTACTGAGAAAAGAATGAAGCATGCCTCTACATACAAGAATCCCCCATTCCTTAATTCCAAATTCTAATTTCAAGCAGCTCTTAATCATTTAGCAGCTTTCGGTTAAAGGTGTGTACCACATAAACACTCACAAAACCTTCCTTTTGTAGTAAGTTCTCGGATTCACTGATCAGTTCCTACACATATTTTATACCGATTCATTCTTCCTCACCATTTTCTGGGCCACATCACCAACAGCCTACAAGGGAAAAGAGCCTTTTCGATAGCTATGTAATAAAGGTAAAAAGGACTCTTGTGACTGCTAGTGCTTCTGAGTGCTAGGGAAAAACACTACAAAGAGCAGCTCTTCCCCCAGCATCTGTACTCCGCCACACTCTATACCTAGGAAACGTCCTATAAACCCTCACAAACTGAAGCTCATTTCCTGACCCACTCACACTCTGCAAGTCACCTTTACTCACCCCACACACAACCACGTAAATGGTAAAATTGTATCATTCCTAATTAGTTTCCTGGGGATATGAGAGGCATTTCCTTTACGCAGCAGTTTAGATTTTGTTATATGTTCACTGCACCTAGTGAACTATCACTATAGTCTCTCTCTCTCTAGTCTATATATATATAGATATATATATAGTCTATATATATAGTAAATATAGTGTACATATATATCACTATCACTAGTCAGCTTCTGCCTAGCTGACCACAGAAGATATTCCTATATGCATGTGAAATTAATTAGTTTTATACTAATCCACAATTTCACACTGCAAGAAAAGAAAGCAGAAGAAAAAGATGGTATACACTGACAGTACCCAGCTTGAACGTAACGCTTTCCACCTTTCCTTTCCAGGGAAACTGCCACAGTCAAAGCTTACTAATCACGTAGCCATTCTATGACTTGCCGCCCTGTTTTTGTGGTGCTACAGCAATAATGAGATAATTAGGTTTCCTAGCACACACATTACAAAGATGATTGATGCTTCTCCCTGACTCCCCTCATGAATTCCCCTTGTGCTGCTGGCAACTCTGAGCAGAATCTGGTCATAGATAAGCAACTATATTTCAGATCCTCTCAGAGAAAACAGATAGCTGTTGAAGCTTCTTTTTAAAATTTTGCTCTTATTAGAAAAATTAAAAATTGTTGAAAATGAAGGGAAACATTTGTTTCAAAGGGGCATTTAAGATCCCCCTTCTGCCCCCCATCAGAAAAGAACACACTGAAGGCAAAACAGAATGAGAAGCCATGGAAAGCAGCATAAAAAGACAAGGGCTGACAGCAAGTCTTTCGGAGCCAGGGTCCAGTTCCAACTGTTTGGAAGTCAGGGACTTCATGCACCAGTCTCTGTACTTAAAATCACTCAATAAATTTATTTTTCATGAATTTACTTAACCTTAAGTAGATTTTTAGGATTTGCACGTGCTTTGGGGAAGGAGTTTCATAGCTTACACACCACTGAAAAAGTACCTTCTTCTGTTTGAGCTTATCACCTTCACTGTATGTTCTCTCTGTTATTAAAAAGTACCAATTACACCCTCTCTCCATTATTCTACAGACCTTTGTCAGCATCTCATCTTGGTAATCTGTTTTCCAGCCTTTTTAGTCTAGTACAACTAACACGTTATTCTCTGTTCCTTTTCCAATTCTGGACATTCACATTGCTTTTTACCAGTCCATGTTGTTTCCATGGAACTAACATTACTCCTGAGGAGTTAACAGTCAACTCATAGCTCATTGCTTCATATGCAACATTAGGATTTCCCCATCCATGTGGATCACTTAAAATTCAGTGTAGCTCAACATAATCTCACATTTTAGCATCCAGTTTCCAGAACTCTTCAGCCTTTACTAGTGTAAATTATTTAGTATAATCAGCACTTCTGATTAAACTTTCACTCCTTTACTAAGCCTCTTACACAGATACTGTAGTCCCAAACTATAGCCTTTGAGTTCAGTCACTAACGTATTTTCAAAATTCTACAAGACAAACTGTCCTTCCTTATAAGCCCATGTAAATATTCACAGAACTACTCAGTCCCAAGGGCTTGTCTGAGCTTAATGTTGTAGCTAATTCAAGAACTAAAGCAAACTCACTAAAGACAAATTAAAGCAATTCATGGATGAGATATGTGGGTCCAACTCCTGTGAGGCCCATAGAAATTAAGAATGCTGGTGGATAAGAAGTCACATTTGGCACTGTATGCCAGGATCATTTTTCACACAAATTAACCTGACACAGAAAAAAAATAAGATTTCTGAGATAAAAAAAATACTCAAGTGTGAATGATGAAATAAAGTGGTCTATTATTTTTGCCATGAACCATAATAAAATTTTTGCACAAGAATACTGTTCAAACAGGACTGCTGTAAAATCAGTTTTACTGTAATCAGTTCTAGCATCTAAGAAACACAATCACAGATGACAAACTCAAATTAGATCAGCTACCACACCGAATTGGTCAACTTAGGCAATTTACATGCCAGAACAAGAAAACCAACAGAACTAAATTCACATGTTTTATAAATTTAAAACTGAAGCAAAGCACAGGAAAGCAAAAAAGCCCCTAATAGCTCTCTTTCAGTCAGAATCAAGGTTATCTAACCATTCAGACTGCACAATTAGAACAAAACAGTGTTTTAAATTGGCCTATGAAAATAACCTCCCTGCAAGGGATAAGAAAATAATCACAAAAACAGAACGACTTTGCAACTATCATAGCAGAATTTTCTGTGCATACTTCAATGTCACATTAAGTTCTTACCTTTAACAGGGTCTCAAAAGAACCCACAGTGCAGACCCAAAGAGAAATTTGTCATGTCAGCACTGGGCAATTCTGTCAGATCTCTTAAGTGCGACACATAGGTTTGGACTACAAGTATCTAACTTAACGTAATACTGAGAGAAAACTAAAATACCACAGAAAGAAAATTCCCTGCCTATTGATATTAGAGCTTCATAAGATGGTCAGCAGGAAACACTGATGTCACATGGATTTATCTTCTCCTGACTTTTGACACGTCACTTAATGCTATTAGGGAGTTCCTCCTCCCAGCCAGGAAGAACAACCTGGTACCCTCTCCTGAAGAAAAATATTTAAAACCATTTTTAAGTTTTAAAGTATGCCACGGAAGGAAAGCTGCCACTGCCATCCTCCTCCTCTCCCCATTAGCTCATTCTTCTAGGAGCCTGATGAGGTTCAATTCCCTCTTCCACCTTAATTTACAGCACCTGTCCCCCAGGAGCATGCCTCACAACCAGGCAGTTGCCTGTTGTGAAAATCACCTATTGAAGCCATTGTGCTTTACACACAGAATTTTAAGTCAAGAAAAAGAGCAGGGGCAAGGTCTCTGACCTGGAGAAGAGGCCATGTACCTTAAGTGCCATATGATATTAAACAGCCTCTAAATAAACTAAACAACAGTACCTGCAGCAAGGATGAGTTCTTCCAGCTGAGGATCATAACCACTAGAAAAGCTGATACTCTTCAATGGTTTCTTTTTGACTCGTTCCCTCTGCATCAGAACAGATTAGTTAAGAGGAAGAGAAAGCATCTGTACCATAAAACACCAGGGTAAGCCTGCTTACAAAGAAAAGGGAATAAAGCTCAAGCCTCCAACACATGCAAAAGCAAAACTTCCCAAGCACAGGGAATTTTTTTTTTTTTTTTTTTTTTGGTGGGGGAGGGCGGGGAGAACCTATGCCTTAGACCAGGCAACAGCTGAACAAACATTTAAATACTACAGTTTTGCACTTAGGTGACTGGATTCCAGCTCACATACACATTATGTTCTCAATCTTTTTTTATTTAGTCTAGATTTGGGTAACCAACAGTTTTGTCTTCCGAACAGAAATACTCTACTATCCCTAGTTCTAGCTACCACAACTGTGAGCCACAATATGTGAGAACATGTGTTCATGACACCATGCATGTTTTCTAATGAAAAGCCTTCAAACCATAGATGAAAAAAGGAAGGGTGTTAACACCCAATACAATGGAAAGTGTAAATAAATAGAATACTGTGACTAGTTTAAACAGACACCTACTTGAGAAATAAAAACCTACCACTGATAAACTGCAGTAAGAATTGGGATATGAGATTCTTAAAAAGCTTGTGAACTTGCCAGAGATACATCTGCCCTGCACCATCCATCCCCATAAAGCAATCTCAAATAAATATCCTCTAAAGTGATGACTATCCTCTTAATTCCGTTAAGTTGAAACATCTTGAAAAGAATATGACATAAGTTAAATCAGCAATCCCAAATTTGGGGGCAGCTTCATCTGTCAAAACTGTAACTTTAGGAGAATGGTTAACAGCAAAATGACTGCAATTGTTTCAATGCAACTCAGAGTTCATGAACTTACATTAACCTTTAGCCATTTAATGCACAGGGCATGCAGCAAATGTCTGCTTTGCTCAGATCAAATTTCAGTAAATACCCATTTAGATAGCTGTGAATAGCTACAGGCTTTCTTAGAATTCACATTTATAAGACTGCATGAACTTCCAGACACATGCTTGTACTGCATTCTGAAGATCTGGGCCCTTATGCATTCTTTTTTGAGCCAACATCTTTCCTGCTCAAATTCAGTGACAGAAAGGTTCAGGACATTGCTTTTCGGGGATGAATCTGATTATTTCTAAATATAAGACTTTATTCAACTTAAGGTAAACATTCTTTTACATCTTACCATTGCAATTTAAAAGTTCTAAAATGATTTTTTTTGAGATGTTTAAGAAAATTAAGCTGTCCATTCCACCAGTGAAGCACATCATTAACTAAAATTTGAAGAAGCTTGCCTGAGCACTTTACCCCCTCCCCAGTAATTATGCAAGTATCAGACATTTGGAGTTGTTCACGAAGCTGTGTAGGAACCTGAAGCTTGAAGGTCAAAGACTAAAAAAGAAAAAAAACCCCTGCAGATCTCCGGAAAAAAAAAAAAAAGAAAGAAAAAAACTCCACACAACAAAAGCAACAATCCTAAATCATTAACTCATGCCACAAATTATTAGTGTTACCTTCAAGTAGGAAATAGGAGCAGTTATAAAGAAGACGTGCAACCAAATGTATCTTTCTCAGTATTTTTTAAAATATTACAGTTACATGATTTTAGCAACTGAACTTCTGGTTCATCAAGCACCCTATACTCTACATGCAATGACACTTTTTTAGATTGTAACTGCACGATTTGTTTAGGTGTTATACAACACTCAATGGAATTTCATTTTACTGTATAGTCTCCTCTCCCTGTGTGACTCATTTGAATTAGATTTCTAAGACACTGCCATTCTCTTCTTTAAGCAATATTTGAAATTAAATATATTTATTTCCACCTGTTAGGTAATGTTTAAGCACTGGCTTAAGAAAACACATTACTAGTGCATAATTTCTATTATTTCTCATTCTTCACTACCTCACAAATGATAACATGGAAAAGAATGCCCTTTCTAATTACTAATATAGCTATGTATGTCAATTCTACAGTGCATAAGAAGGCTTGCTATCAAATAAAGTAACAGACGCTGATGTTACTCTCCCTATGTATTAGAAGTCTCAGTTACGTTTCAAACATGTGCCAATGTTTGAGTTCACTCTTCCCAACTTATGCACCTTAGAAGTCCAGATTTGCTTATTCACTATCCACTCCAATTTTCCCAGTTGGAAGAGTCAGGAACTTACACTTCAGGCTGAAGTTCTAGGGTAGTGACATGCCTCCAGGGCCTAGGTCTCTAAAGCAACACTCAAATATCTAGAGAATTGTGCATCTGAGTGGAAGTAACATTTGTGCTGAGAGGTACTAGAAAAGCGTAAGACTCCACTGTTAACACCAGCCTGAATTTAGTCCTCATAGCAGCTACCAGATTTGACTCTCTTGAACAGCTGAGCCCCAAATGAACACTTCTATCTGCCCAGCAACTGAACCTTTGTATTAATGGCACATTGGGGTGGGGGGGAACCCATTTGCTACAATATATATGAGGTGGACTTGACAAATATTATTCAGAATATGACAAAAATTAGATTAGTAGGTTTCCTTATTTAGAAGAAATGTGAATGTATAAGCAGTAACCACTTTTTTTTTTTTTGCGGAAACTCATTAAAGCAATCATTGCTCAAATAATGTCATAGATTCTCAGCCTTGACAAATTCTCAAAATATTTCTAGCAAACAGAACTAAGCACTGAATTGTCTTATAAACTGATTTTTATTACTTACTGTTTCTATTAAGACGGTTTCTGTTTGGTACACTGAATCCTACTCTGTTTGACAAGGCCATGCGTTTAGATTATACTGGACAGTTTGGATAGTCTAAAATATTTGTGGCGCAGAAAACAACACTATATACAAACAGTAGGCAATTGCATTTCAGTTTGTGACGTTTCATATTGTTTTTTATACTGCTTTGCCAACTATCATGCATAAATTTCCAATGAGTTCATTTCAGTTAATTCAACACTCCATGTCCTAATAATCTTCTAACATCATACAGGGTACTGGAATCAAAGCCAAGCCTTTTATGAAAGTACAGAACCCTAGAAAGGCATTTACAGCCTCAATCTCCAATTGATGTATTCATAGAGCTTCTAGAGCAGAATCTAGACCAAAGTAGGTTTTGGGATAAAATGCTGATTTGAAGGATTTCTCATTTTTTCAAATTCATAAAGCAGTATTATTTTTGACAGAATATTCATGCTGTTTTGATGAAGGAATCAGAATTCTGAACAGTTAACTTGCACATAAAAGCTAAAGGAGAAGGCATAAAGAGAGCAAAGACTCTGCTCACTCTTCCTCCTCCCCAGATAGACAAGAGGACACTTCTATTTTCTTGTCCTCCTCCCACAACATAATTTTCTTTTTCCTCGTTCTCTCCCCCCAGTACCATATTGTTCCCATAGTCATTACTGAACGTTTAGCTACTGAAGCAAGACCATGTCAGATGCCTTTCACTGCTGTAAAAAAAGTTCTGCTTTTAGCCAAGCTCAGGTATACTTTGTTCTCTTGAAGCAAGGGACTCAAACATCATCTTTTTGCTGACA
Organism: Fregata magnificens; assembly: GCA_013389945.1. Classification (NCBI taxonomy): domain Eukaryota; kingdom Metazoa; phylum Chordata; class Aves; order Suliformes; family Fregatidae; genus Fregata; species Fregata magnificens. The sequence goes on from WAAD01031629.1 coordinate 27,105, forward strand.
ACTTTCTGCTCTAGTTCTATCCAGTTAAACTCCAGTGGAATGTTTATGCTTAAATGGTTGCAGACAGACACAAGAAAAAAATCACTGAAGTGATTTACACTTAATCCTTCAGAAGAAATAAAGACTACCAGTTTCAACTGGGTTCAACTGGGTTAGGCTGCAATGGAACCAAACCCTTAATCCTACCCAGCAGCTGGCATTAAATACTTAGTTAATCAAGGTTAACTGCAACTATCGATCTATCAGTTGCTTAACCGGAACTATCATTGCTTTCTGCTTTCCATGGCACATAAAGGATTAGACTTTATTATGAATTACTTAGAGAGGCTAAACTGCTTGCATAAAAAACTCCGAGCCTTTAACGGCAAGGTGTACTATGGACAGTATGTATTTTACTAGTTCAAAATCCTAAAGGTATTACTTCAGCTTTCCTTTTTTCTAAATGAAGATAACAATGTTTAGGTTTATTATCATTATTGTTCTTCATTTGCAAAGGAAGATCACAACATTTAATTCTGCAGACAGTAACACAGCTGCAACTCATACCAGTTAGAAACTGTAGGCATTATGTTTGGCAGTAAACTCATCACCAGTAGGTAGCATATTAAAATGAATACATAATTAGCTTGAGATAGTACTTTAGGAATATCATTGTGAGCTAGTTCAGATACTTGCCACCAATTGCAGCTGCTTCTTAAAACTTAATAAAAACATCATGAAAAAAAATCTTGTTCAAAAAAAACCAAACCCAAAACTCTGCACTAGGAATTCTCCAGAACAACCTAGAGAAAGAAACCATTTGAACACCTTGAAATACTGGCATGCATCCATCCGCTGTACCTTACTGTACCTGACACGTCATGAATTACATTACCAAACAGTGGTATTTGTCTCAAACAGTGTCAGAATACTCACTAAAAACAAAAAGAAGAAATAATCATTCTCTTGCTGGACAACTCCCGGTACTTTCTCTTAGCATTGCACCACAGTCACCTTGTAATGGAAACAGGTCTTGTATTAACAAGCTCTAAGCTCACTCAGGAGTAGTCTCTTTATACAAAATTCCTCACGAAATTACAAAAATGCTATGCATTCTAAGGCATGCACTCATAACTGTAATTTTAAGATGTCTTGGTAGAAGCCAGCTGAAATTAGTGGTATGATCACATTATTGATTAAGTGATTTTCCAATAACACACTTAATTAAGAAAGAACCAGAAAATACCTATGAGAAAAGGGAACAGTGAAACACCTCAACTTGAATTAATGTTCTCCAAAAGTGCAGTGATGCTGTAGCAACACTCTGACATATGTGCCAGGATCAGCTACTTGATTAAACATGATTTTTGTTAAGCCAGCTGTATCTTTCCATCCCTTATTTTTAAATAAATATAAATATTTCCACTTGTTGATCTCTAAAGTAGTCTCCAATAAGGTATTTAATACTTGAAAATTGTCAAAGCACAGTTATTCTGTTAAATAGGATCCTCTGAATGGGACTTTGCTCACGTCTGATTTATGACCATTAACTATTCTTCAGTTTCAACATCATCTGATAGAAAGACAAATTAGCATTTTCTTAATACAACTCCTTCAGACACAAGAAGTGCCAAAGCTTGTGTTGGGAAATGTGCAAATAAATGTACATCCCCTCTGTTCAAAAAGTTTTGTTGAGCCATTGTCCTTTGTGCTCCAAGGTGAAGAAGACATTATTTAAAACAGTGCTGCATAGCAATGCAATAATCTTGGTATAAATATTAGACTAGACTTTGGCCACAACCTCCTTTTACTATAACAATGTAAAAGAACAAGCAACACCATTTTGTTTCTCTACAAATACTGCTAAAATAGTCTGTCAGTTTAAAAGTTCAAACAAAAGCCAACAAAAATCAAATACAGCTCTCGAAGGGCTATTCAAGTGCATGCTGGCTACAGAACTATCATCTAGTCTGGGACAACTACAGAGATGCTGTTCGCCACTGTAGGGAGGAAATTCATGCGGCCAAAGCTCAATTAGAGTTGAAGCTGGCCAGTACCGTGAGGGACAATAAAAAGGGCTTTTTTAAATATGTTAACGGCAAAAGGCAGGCCAGAAATAACATTGGCCCATTATGTGATGAGCATGGTCACCTCACAAACAGGGACAGACAAAGCAGAGATGTTTAATGGTTTCTTTGCCTCGGTCTTCAACACTGATGACAGGCTCTGGGACCCCCAGAGCCCTGGGCTAGAGAACCATGACTGTGGGAATGATAAACTCCCAATCAACCCCAAACTTGTGCAGGACTTGCTGCTCCAGCTGAATCCTTGTAAGTCGATAGGGCCTGATGAGATTCACCTGAGGGTACTTAAAGAGCTGGCTGATATCACAGCGAGACCCCTCTCAGTGATTTTTCAATGCTCTTGGGAATCTAGAGAGGTCCCAGTTAACTGGAAGCTAGCAAATGTTGTCCCAATCTTCAACAAGGGCAACAGGGATGACCCCGGTAATTACAGGTCTGTCAGTCTCACTTCTGTGCCTGGCAAAGTTATGGAGATTATTCTGGGAGTTATTGAAAAACACCTGAAAGACAACGCAGTCACTGGTCCCAGCCAGCACGGGTTCACAAGGGGAAAGTCCTGCTTAACAAACTTAATTTCTTTCTATGACAAGGTTGCCCACTAGTGGACCAAGGGAAGCCAGTCGATGTAATCTTTTTGGATTTCAGTAAAGCTTTCGATACTGTCTGTCACAGTATCCTCCTGGACAAAATGTCCAGCATACAGCTGGATAAACACATAACGCAATGGGTGAGCAATTGGCTGACAGGTCAGGCTCACAGGGTTATAGTAAATGGGGTTACATTGGGCTGGCGGCCAGTCACTAACGGGGTTCCGCAGGGATCCATCTTAGGGCCAGTGCTCTTTAATGTCTTCATAAATGACTTGGATGCAGGACTTGAAGGAATATTAATTAAGTTTGCTGATGACACTCTCGAGGGCAGAGGCCCTGCAGGGAGATCTGGACAACTTAGAGAGCTGGGCAACCACTAACCGTATGAAGTTTAACAAGGGCAAGTGCTGGATTTTGCACCTGGGGCACGGCAACCCTGGATGGACATACAGACCGGGGAACGAGAGGCTGGAGAGCAGCCCCACGGAGAGGGATCTGGGGGGTTCTGGTCAACAGCAAGTTGAACATGAGCCAACAGTGTGCCCTGACAGCCAAGAGGGCAAACCATGTCCTGGGGTGCATCAAGCGCTGCATTGCTAGCTGATTGAGGGAGGTGATTGTCCTGCTCTACTCTGCACTGGTGCGGCTTCACGTTGAGGACTGTGTGCAGTTTTGGGCGCCACAGTATATTAAGGATACAAAGCTACCAGAGAGTGTCCAGAGGAGCGCCACGAAGTTGGTGAAGGCTTTAGAGGGGAAGCTGTATGAGGAGCAGTTAAAGTCACTTGGTTTATTCAGCTTGGAGAAGAGGAGAGTGAGGGGAGACCTCATCGCAGTCTACAGCTTCCTCACAAAGGGAAAAAGAGGGGCAGGTGCCGATCTCTTCTCTCTGGCGACCAGTGATAGGACCCGAGGGAATGGCAGGAAGATGTGCGAGGGGAGGTTTAGGTTGGATATTAGGAAAAGGTTCTTCACCCAGAGGGTGGTGGAGCACTGGAACAGGCCCCCCAGAGTGGCAGTCACAGTGCCAAGCCTGACAATATTCAAGAAGCATTTGGACAACGCCCTCAGACACATGGTATGAATTTTGGGGTTGTCCTATGCAGGGACAGGAGTTGGACTCGATGATCCTTGTGGGTCCCTTCCAATTCAGGACATTCTATGATTCTATGATTCTACTTCAGAACTGAAAAAATGGTTGGCAAGGAATCCACAAGAAAGGACAAGAAACCTCTGCAGTTGGAAATTACAGTATTTATAGAAGTTGTTCTTTGGATCATTTGCTGTAGTGAAAGACACTTGCATGCAAAGGCCCAGCCCTTAAGTCTTCTTCAGAGGCTTCCCGTGGTGTGTGTTCATGCTGGACAAATGGCAGAATTTTTCTGTGTACAATGTGGAAACTGAGTTAAGCTCTGTTGTGGTTTAACCCAGCAGGCAGCTAAACAGCACGCAGCTGTTCGCTCACTCCCGCTCCGTGGGATGGGGGAGAGAATTGAAAAAAAATGGTAAAACTTGTGGGTTGAGATAAAGACAATTTAATAGCACAGAAAAGAAATGGAAGATAGTAATAATGATAAAAGAATATACAAAACAAGAGATGCACAATGCAATTGCTCACCACCTGCTGACCGATGCCCAACCAGTTCCCGAGCAGTGGACCCCCGGCCAGCTTTTCCCCCAGTTTTATATGCTGAGCATGACGTCATATGGTGTGGAATATCCCTCTGGTCAGTTGGGGTCAGCTATCCTGGCTGTGTCCCCTCCCAGCTTCTTGTGCACCCCCAGCCTACTCGCTGGTGGGGTGGGGTGAGAAGCAGAAAAGGCCTTGACTCTGTGTAAGCACTGCTCAGCAGTAACTAAAACATCAGGGTGTTATCAACATTATTCTCATCCTAAATCCAAAACACAGCACTATACCAGCTACTAGAAAGAAAATTAACTCTATCCCAGCCGAAACCAGACAAGCTCTCACAAAGCAACGTATAACCCGGTAAGTTCTTGTCCCTGAACTGTTACATCTTCTGAATGTATCTGCTCACAGTTTCAAAAAAGATTATTTTTTCATTTTGTTTTCAAACAACGTTCTCACCACTTGTAACACAATAGCCAGGAGGTAGGAATTTGTGAGAGACAGAATATGTAATCATTCCTATGAAAATCTCATCAAAGAGAAGCATCTTAGAGACTGGGGGGGGGGGCGGGGGGGCGGGTCGGGTCGAGTGTGACATTGCTGTGTTACAAATCTGAGTCAGATTAATGAAATTATATACACTGGGCAAACATGCTATAGTTTGGATGTCTATAATCTATAGATTTCTATTTCTATGGAAGAAAAGTGTTATATTCTGTTAATTACTGTATCAGGAGAAAATAGAAATCAACTGCCTGATTCATATCCCTGCTTAGAACCTACCCCTGGCAAAAATGATCTGAATTAGTGGCAGAGAGGGTTTTCTTAGGAGATTCAGTTCTCCCACAGCCCTTTGACAGAAGAACTATTACAGGTCTCTTCCACGAGTTCAACAGAACTCCTTGTGAAGTCTCTTCATTATGAAATGGGCAAGGTACTGTTAAAGAATCTGTGCTCCGAACTTTTCAATTCTTGGAAAGCATACTGCAATGTTCTGAAAATGAAAGGCACTGTACAAAGAAAACTCATGCGACTTCTCAAGCGCAGCTAAATGCTGACTTATGTTGAAAAATAGAACAAAAACAAAGAAGAGAGTTATAAAAAAAGCGCAGCAAAACAAGCCAAAATGGAGCGTTCACACTGCCATTAGCTGTAGTCACTACTCATTGTCACTTGGCCTTCTCTATTGTGAGGCACCTTCAGTCTCAATTGCAGCTAATATTTTCTAACTGAAAAGCTACAAAACATATGCAAATAGAAATTTGAAGTAGCAAGTTGCAGAGGAAACGTAATTCCTACCCAGAAACACAATTTCCATTCTGTCTGCTCTGTAATAATCAGAAATCCAGTCGTGGAAAAGACTTCTTCTTAATGGCATTAACTTAAATGAAAATGAATGGATCGAGTTTTATTTCAAAATTCTCTTAGCTCTGCTTCAAGTGCCTGCAGGCAAATGCTGCCTCAGACTATATGCATCTACATCAAGTAAAAGGGAAGCGACCTTCTCATTCAGGAGCTCTGTATGAGCACAGACTCTGAAAGGATCTAAGCTTTAGAATTAAATACCTATCCAACTTCTCTGTTGTTGGTGATAACTGGGAAAGAAAAAAAAAAAAAAAAAAAAAAAAGGTTGTACCCAGAGAGTATGCAGAGCTTGGGATGTATTCAGTTCAAAGCATATTCAAATATTACCATGCAGATAATTAAAGCACATTAAAGCACAAACTGTGGGTATGTTACTGAAATACACGTGTTTAAATACAAGGTCCTATGATATTAAATTTATCTAGATGAAAATACTTACCAAGACTCTTCAAGTCATTTTCGAAGTGGCAGATTTTAGCTTGCAATAAATATTAATAAACTTAAACTGAAAAAATAAAACTGTTCTCCTTTAGTAAAAAGTGACTTTGCATCTCCTGCAGAATAATAAGAGGCTGTAGAGCCAAACTGAAAGAAGCAGACTAGCTGACAACTACCTTCCAGTATTTTATCGCATTCTTATTCTGAGTGGTAAAGATAAAAAGAAAGATGCAAATGAAAAAAATAAAGAAAAAAGAAAATGCAAATAATGCAGCTATACTGGCATTATTATCAATGAATCCAAGAAGACTCATGCTGAATTATACAGCGTCTTTCCAACACAGGACTGAAAAGATGCCAAACGTACTGATATTGCGTTAATGTGGAGAAACTACAACTTTACAGCTGGAAGCAGGGGGAGGGGAAAGCAGTCATTCCCTCTGCACTTCTAAAAGAAAAATCACCAGTTTTCAGCAGCAGAAGCTGAAAAGGAATGGCAGAAGCGGCAACTGAGTTTTATAGCACTCTTGGTCTGATCGGTCATTGCTCATGTAGACAGCCAAGTGCTTCAGCCTTTTTGCCAGAAACATTCATAATCACAGTGGATTTACTGTTCAATTTCAGTATGCTATTGAGGCAATTCTAGGAAAGGTGACAACTCAGGAACCATAGGACTATGCTAAGATGTTCAAGGTTCCGATATTGCAGAAATCTCACAACAGAAAAGAAAGTCTGTATTTTCACATAAACACTGTAGAAATTCACACCTAAAGAATGGCATAGTCTAGCAATTTGTGAAGGCATGCTATTTAAGCAAAAGAGCTTTGGATTATATTTCTCTTTGTTCAGAGGAAGTGCCTACAGACTGAAAATTCAGCCTGGAAAAAGTAGAAAAGGCATGCAAGGAATTAGGAAGCAGATATACAAGAAAGATGATAGAAAGAATGAGCAGAGAAGAGTGGCTTTAAGCAATACAGGCCTTTGGTTGGAAAAATAAATACACATAAAGTAAAACTTCAGCCTGTGGCTTCTCAGGCCAGACATCCGAGTTCAACTCCAGCATGACAAGAACAAGGGCTTGTACATAAGAAGGAACAGAGATCTCCAGAAAATATAGGAGTGGAGGATCCACTTTTCGTAACTAGGGAACGCATAAAAGAACGCACTTCCTATGAATATGTATTTTAAAATACATATTCATTAAAAAAACCCCACAAACAAAAAACCCCACCAAACAAAAACATATCCCTGAAGTGGGATATGAATCTAACTGAATGACAAACTATTGTTCTGTAGCACAGAAACAAGTACTCAATTCAGAGCTCATTAAAATCAAAAGAAATTAGATGCTCTCAGCATCTCATTCCGATCTCAGGATACGGAACACCCAAGACAAACAGAATCACTTTATTATTCTTATCATTATTGCTGTACTGTACAGTCAAGAACAAAAGAAGTTTCAAAAGACTGCTTAGTCCATCTTCCTGTCCTGAGGCAAGATTCAAAAATAGACATCTGTCCAAACTATCTTTATCCTACAATTCCACCATATCCCCCCCAGTCAGAAAATAATTCTGTTATTTACACATGGTAAATGCAATCTTCCTTCTTGAAAATTAAATTGCTTCTTTCCCCCTATCCTTGCAAGACTCTCTTATTGACCACTAGCCTCCTAATGATCAAAATAATTACATCAAAAAACCTAAAATAAATTCACACTGTGGACTGTTAAATCCATGTCTGGGCTTCCTCTTCTAGAATAAAAAAACCTAATTCATTTAAAAATTTCTCATAGTGGATAGAGGCAAACATATTTATTTTGGATCCTCTTTTCCAAACTTCTTTCAATTCACCGGTAATACTTTCCATGTAACACAGGATTTCAATATAGATCTTGTCAATGATAGTGAGAGAGAAATCACTACTCTCGCATGAACTCAGGTTGTTCAAAAAAAGTCACTGCTGGGAGTGTTACCTGTAATTATTCATTCAATGTGATTTTTTTGTAATGCAGTTATTCTCCAGTTTGCATGTGAGTATTTAATTTTACATTCCAAATAATGTAATGTTTCTCTATTTTATTTCATTTTCTTGATTTCAGATTGCAGTTACAATTCACAATTTGGCTTTCTAATCTTGCCTTTAAAAGTGCATGCATAAAACATGGAGATAGCATATGTATTCATATAAGTATACATCAGCAAGAATTAAGAAGTTAAGAAGCTGATCCATTGTCTGCAAGTCCTCCACACACATATTATCTGTTGCCCTCATTCTTTACTTATATTAATAACATAAGAAGTATTTTATGCTCCGCATCCAAGTCCCACAGGTTGTACTTACTGACTCGGTACAGCAGCATAACTTACCAATTTACATCAAGAAAAGATAGGGCACGACAGGCATTTTTACGATTTTTTTTTTTTACGCGACAGAAGATTATGCCCAATGTAAAAAAAATAAAATTGGTGGGGGAGTGGAATCCAATTATTACAGTTTAGTGTAAAAAAAGTGACATTTTAATGAAGAACAGTAGCTCGCGCACTAATGACATTTTAAATTAAAAGAACCATGTGTCCAAATGCTACAGCAAGAACATGATTAAAAACGGACACTGTGTTCTAAGTGTTACAATGTGAAGTATGCACAGAATTTCTCTCTCCTTTTTTTGGAAGCAATCTTTCAAATAAACACCTTTTCCCAAGGTTGTCTACTAACAACTATAAAAAAGTTAGAAGCAAATCTGCATGTATGTTTTTCCTTGTTCTCTCCTTCACTACTTCGTTGTTAAAATAGCATAAAGGTTTACTGCTGCTATAGGCTCCCAATTCTTATAATTTTTGAGTCAAAATACATCAGAAAAGTCTGATTGGATACTTGTGCATTTATATAGCTGAGCACACCACTCATCAATCTCTAGGATGAAACTATAAAGTATTCCTACATTTTATTCTCCAGTCTCAGCCAAAATTCAGTGCTGAGAAAGTTGGTTCAGTTACCAAGCAAAAATAATTTTTTAGGCAGGTGCTTCTCTGTAATTAAGCTGGACTGGATTTTACAAACTCTCGTTTCCCTTTATTCTGCAGCAGCCAAACAGCATTCACTCATAGTTAAAAGCCGACCTGACCTAGTGAATTTATGAGTCTTTTTAAGCAAGCCACATTCCTGCTACATCTTCAGCCTGTATCCTTAGCATACTCTCTCTTTCTAGGGCAATAGCAACCATTTCCAAGAAAAGTTAACCTTTAACTGTAAAAAAAAGGTAAGCATTCTTTCACAAAACAAACAAGAAAGCCAAGAGACTTTTTCAGACAGCAGGAAATCTGGTCCAAAGAGAACATCCTAGTGGTGGAAATACAGTATGTGATGGTTTTAGCCCTTTGCTCGTCTCTGTTGCTTGTAAAAACAAATTGCCACATAGCGGGAGAAGCATATTGGATTCTTCTTGGAGAAACAGTAACATGCTACTTTTTTTTGTTACCTGTTTTTTGACTTTAACTAAGTAGGCCTTTTGTTCTAGCTATCTGAAGTACCTTCTGCAGCCTGACACCTGTAAATTAGAACTAGCAGCAGCTATTTCAACTGCTTGCTGAGACCAGCAGCAATAGTTCTGTCACAAATTGTAGGCACAGAGCTGCAACAGGGGTGGAGAAGACTGTCTGGAACTTACACAACTTTAAAGTTCTGGAGATGTGATAAAATGAACAGTCCTTAAGAAAAAACAACAGACGATACCTCAGACTTGCTTCAAAGCAGCATCTTTGGCTCCAGTAACGTTTTCTTCCACTGGCATGTTTCTTCCTATTTCACTCTGAAGTCAGAAGGTCCATCCCTTCCAAGGCTTATGCAAAGCTGAAGCAACAGCGAGTCATGTCCTGAGCGAGAGAATACACAGTTTAGTGTACTTCCTAGGGCAACACATTTTTAATTCAGTTCTCATACTGTCTTGCAGGTAATAGTAGATCCGTTCATATAACAGAGATGCTTTTGACCAGAGACTGCCTGGTATTGCAGTCTGGCCTAGCTCCCTTAGTTTCAGTGGAATTTTGCCAATTTACTCTCCAACCATCAGATTCACGGTTCTGCAAACTCTTATTACCGATCTCAAGAGTTTTCCAGAGTAAGGAAGGATACCTTCACAAAGCTCCATCCACAACATGAAACCAAAACCGTTGTTTCTTCCTGGCAAACTTTGTGCTTTCTTTCAGCCTCACACCACACGGACATGTGACAATAAAAAAGCCAGCTAGTAACTTGACTTGGGAAGTAGGAACTGTCTGCATGTGTTTACCATTACCAGAGCCTGAGCAATACAGACAATAGCTGCTGCCTCTCCCTCACAAGGGCTGACTCTTGGTCATACATCTTAATATAAAGCAAAAGTAATTACCTGACGCAGACAGTTCCCTATCCCAAAAGGATCCGACTTCCACTGGATTACTGTAACACTTCTATCCACTGCCATTTCAGTCATCTGACTCAAGATCCAGGAACTGGAACTAGAGATGCTAAGGTCCAGGTAGTTACAATCCACACAATTGCGCAGGATCATTCACGAAGGTTTGGGGTGATTTGTTTTCTTGGTTTTTTTTGTGTTTTGGTTTGGTTTGGGTTTTTTTTAAACACATATAGCAAGAAAACCAAATTGGAGTGCTGGGGAACTGTAGTATTTGCACTTCTTTATCAAAAGAATTTGCAAAGGCACAGTTCATAGATACAACTTTCAGATTCCAGCTTACCTACCACACTGGAGAAAGATTACCTGTGTTCCAAATAGCAGTTAGCCTGGCACAAAGTGACTAATGATTTTACAGTTGCTGGACACCAATGAAATTGAAAGCACACAATGTGATTTTTTTGATAATTACTGGTATGCTTCTCTGAGCCATTTGCATACATATGTCCTATGTACTGGTTTTGGCTGGGATAGAGTTAATTTTCTTTCTAGTAGCTGGTATAGTGCTTCATTTTGGATTCAGGATGAGAATAATGTTGATAACACACGGACGTTTTCCCTGTTGCTCAGTAGTACTTACACTAGTCAAGGACTTTTTCAGCTTCCCATGCTCTGCCAGGTGCACAAGAAGCTGGGAGGGGGCACAGCCAGGACAGCTGATCCAAACTGGCCAAAGGGATATTCCATACCATATGATGTCATGCTCAGTATATAAACTAGGGGGGAGTTGGCTGGGGGGCAGTGATCGCTGCGTGGGGACTGGCTGGGTGTCAGTCAGCGGGTGGTGAGAGATTGCATCACTTGTTTTTCCTGGATTTCTCTCTCTCTCTCCCCCTCCTTGTTTTCCTTTTCATTACAACTTTTTTTTTTTTATTATTTCAATTATTAAACTGTTTGTATCTCAACCCACGATTTTTCTTATTTTTGCTCTTCACATTCTCTCCCCCATCCCACTCGGGGAGAGGGTGAGCGAGCGGCTGTGTGGTGCTTGGTTGCTGACTGGGCTAAACCAGGACAGTCCTAGTAACTGCAATTTCAGTGCAGGTTCATTACAATGGTTTCATATTATGTGCACTTTAAACATTTACTTTTCTATGCCTTACTCAAAAATACATAATGAATAAGTAGGAATGCAGTATGAAAGTTATTTTAATATTAGAGTAAATTTATTTTTGGTTCCTGATGTACCCTATTGGATTTTTCCTCTTTTGAAAGTCAGAGTCTTCCTTCTTTGAATATTCACTTTTCTTTCAATATATCCCAACCAAAAATGAGTAACAGAGAACAAACAAAAATATAACAGCCCAGTGCAACGAAGGAAAGATAACAGAAATTATCTACCAGTCCCCAAAGCTGTGCGAGACATTTATGTGCATTTATTTATTTCCTCTCCTCCACTCAGTAACTGCTTCAACTCTATACCAAAATCTCTGCTTTGGATCTCAAGATTGCAATCAAATCTTCTCAGGCGTTTCAACTGTAGAAGTCACCTGGTTGAAGACAACACAACTGACGTTCCAATCTTAACATAGTTCAGAGAAAGAAACTATGGAGCACTTCCCTTCAACTTTCTGAAGACCACCAACAGTAACCAACACTCCAGACTCTCACCTGTTATACTTTGAATCCACCCTACTTCAGTGAGGACTGAACATTTGTCCCTAACCAGTTAAAAAGTCTCCAGAGAAGAAAGCACCTTTTGGCACATATTCAGCAGTGCAAGCCACTGACTGGAAGCACTGATGACAGTTCCACGTTCATCTATACTTACTGCATATCTGTTTTCACTTATAGCTGTTCCATATAATTAATTCAGTTTTTAGAAATCCATACATTTCTAAAAAATCCATAGATTTCTAGTAAAATAGAAGAGTCCTAATAAGAAAGGGTTGTAGTACAGCAGTCTTCTCCCCTCTTTCATAAATTACATATGGAAAAAACATTGAGAGAAAAAGCTCTACTGAATAGTAATTTGTTCTTGGTAAGGAGCATTAACATCATCCAGACTTAATTTGGCCACGCCTCCACATCACTGGTAAGGGAAAAATCCTTGCTTTTCAGAACCGCTGGAATTAATGGGCCTCTTTTTCTTCTGCCAGTTGAAATAGAATTCAACGTCTAATACAATTTTACTTAGGTCTTATTTTCCTTAGCAATGTAGCATATAAATGATCTGAGTTAGTTAAACATAGAAGTGTTCTCAACTTTATTTAAGAGAAGTATGTGGGAAAAAAATCTCTATTAGAGACAAGTTCAGCGCTTAGGTTTGCAAGTGTTAACTCCCACAGAAGTCAGTAGCAACTAGTCCCCTGATAAAAGCCTCTCACAGCACTTCACACAAATGCAAGTTACCAAGCGCAGAAGAATTTTCAAAACCAGGAGACCAAGGACACAATGTCCCTTCTCTTCCACCAGTAGCAAATCTAGCAGCAGGATTCAAAAGGAGACATCTTCTTGGAAGATAATAGAATGATTCACTTGCATCTAACCTACTGCTCAGGAAAAGACTGACTGCTGATACAGTGAAGGAGAAGGCACCTTGGAAACCAGAAAACAAAAGCTCAAAACAAAGAGAAGTACTGGCATTTCAGTATGGGTACAACTCCTAAAGAAGGTCAAATTTGAGACCTTAACATAAAAACTCTCATTTTGTGTCTTGACAGAGAAAATCTAAGATCCACTTCAATCTTCTGAGCACCCATCTACTAAAAAAGAGCTGTTTCACATATAAGTGCAATAAATTGTATTTTATAATATGGTAACAAGTAATAGTTGATGAACAGTAATTCAGTTCAACAAGAGATTTAAACAGCATAAACGAGGTATCTGTGTGCTTTTAACAAGGTCTCTGGGAAGTTCTAAGTCAAAACTATTATTATTATTATTGTATATCTCATTACCTGTAACCAAAGCCTTGACTGCTAGCATATGGCCAATTATAATAAGAAACATGACATCAGTCAGAGAAATTAAAAAAATAAGAGATACTAAAAAAGCTGATGGATTTCAGCACTTACTTACCAGGCTGTTAAGTACATGTTTTAAGTACACCTTTTATATATGCACTGCTTTCATTTTGGATGCTTTTTTCATCACTTTTACTCTTGTGCTAGGTACACCCCAAAAATAAGTGCAGTTTCCCACTAGCTGGACTATATTACGTCTTTACAGAGAAGAATATCTTCTGTGCAGTGTCCTGGTTGGCTCACTTAGAATATTAAGGCGTAAGTCATCAGGATCAATAAAGTACAAGCATCTATCTGAGTACAAGCCAGAGACAGACTTAGCAGAGGGAGGCCAGCGAAGGGTCACAAAGATGGCTAAAGGACTGCAGCACCTCTCATACAAGGAGAGGCCTAGAGAGCTGGGACTGTTCAATCTGGAGAGTGCTCAGATGGGATCTTATCAACGTGTATAAATACCTGATGGGAAGGACTGAAGATGACAGAGCCAGGCTCTTCTCAGGGCTGTGCGGTGAGAGGACAAGAGGCAATGGGCACAAACTGAACAACAAACAGGAAATTCTATCTGAAAGTAAGAAAACACCTTTGATGATATTCAAAACCTGACTGGACACAGCCCTGGGCAACCTGCTGCAGCTGACCCTGCTTTGAGCAGGGGGGTTGAAGTAGATGGTCTCCAGAGGTGCCTTCCAACCTCAACTATTCCATGAAGAGCTGTACACTTTTTTGTGGATAGGTGTTATGCTACATTCTCTGCATATATATACACCTCAAAAAAACCCCACCAAAACCAACCAAATCAAAGAAGGCAGCTGATTCTTAATCAATGCCTAGATCAGCCTAGCTATATTAGAAAACAGGACAGGAACAGAGCACTGACTTTTCTGTATTTGTTCCTCATTGGAACTTGCATCTGTGGAGAGCCAAAATTAAGCTTTTTGATTCCTTTAAGAGCAATTCCTTGATTTTGCCTCAACAATAAACTCTCGATAATGGTTTCCTTTGGTTCTCGTTTCCTTTTAAGACTATGTGGTTAGCTATAGCTACATAAGACTGCATAAGAATATTCTGAACTGAAAAAGTTTAACGTGGAAATAGGGTGTGGAGTCAGGCATTGAAGACGAGTGTTTTGCACCCAGCAGTTAATCAGTGCAGGGTTGTATACAGCTTACGTAACTTTGGCTACAGGCTCTGTATTTACCTTTAGAGAGGTCCGCTCTTGGCACAAATCATGGAAAGTAGCGAACCCGCTCTGTTTGTGGTCTGAAACAGGCGGCATCTGGTAATACGACATCCTTCTCACGCCACTCAGCCTTGAAAGCCCTGACATCACCACACGGATCGTGACCACCTCACTTCTGAACAAAGATGAGAAAAAGTACTGCATCTTCTACAGGACTCCTAATTTTACATTGAAATCTTATTTTAAACATAAAGAACACATGGGAGAAGAACAAGGCACTCGTTATCGTGTAATTTTATGGCGTAATAATTTAAGCTCTACATTTTTAAGAACACCAAATGCCTGTTGGTCACTTACAGACACAAATGTCGGCATCCGCAGAGCCCCGAGAGGGGGAAGCAGGCGCTGGCTTCCCGCCCGCGGCGCCCTGCCCCGCAGCCGGGGGGAAGGAGGCGCGGGTGGGTGCCGCGCCCACCC
>WAAD01031631.1:3166-13280 GCA_013389945.1 Fregata magnificens
CTAGAAATTCAGCAGTTCTCAGTATACCTAGTATAAAGGCGGTTTATGTTTTTTTAAAGTTTGTCAACCTTTTATTTCTAAACATGACGTGTCTGCTTGTTTGGGTTTTTTTCCAAAACAGGATTTCCTCTGAGTGCTGACATCCAACGGAGAACTATATTACATTATGAATAAACTTAAATTACATATAACTAAAATACCTAATGTATTTAACTATTCTGTATGTTTCCTTGGAGAGTGGATGTGAATTGTCAGCATGTAGCCTCATAGACCTCCCTTATTTGTAATCAGCCTGAATTACTCAGAGAAGAATTCTCAAACCTTGATAAAGTCCAGTTCCATGGACTGAAAGCTCTCACAAAGTGGGGGGAGAATAGGAGGCAGCTGCTGAGCCCTTCCCCTTGGCATGTATCGGTCACAGGGGCTGTGCCATCACCACTGATTGTGAATCCTGTTTGTTTCAGTTTTGCGATATAAAAAGAGCGCAAGAGTGTGTCAACAGGGCAGATTTTACACACTGGAAACGAGAGGGCGAGAGTGCGACAGAGAGAGATCTTTCATCTTGTCAATGCCTCTTCATCAACATTCGGATCACATTGCCTTCATTTCAGACTCCGCTACTCTCCTCTGCCTTTATTCTTCTTTCTTGTTCTGATTCATCTGTCTCCACTGCTGAAAACAAAACTTTCTCCTTTGCACTGACAGTCGTCTCTCTTCTTTCAGAAAATGCTACACTGTCACTGTTGCCCTCGTAAGGAACAGCTTGTCGCCCCCTGTAAGAAGAAAGAACGCTGGCCTTTGAAACAAGCTGGCATTTTTAAGACAAAGCAAGGCAAAACTACACATTGAAATGGAAGTTATGTTTCTTCCAGGTCCACGGAACAAAGTTATACAGGAGTGTTCTTGTAAATCTTAGCAATTGCTGATCCTCCATTTTTCATTGTCTGCAGCTTGCTTTCTGTGCTGTCACAGATTTTCTGTAACAATTATGCTAAAATTGTAGCATTTCTTTATGCTGCTTCTTATTTCAAGACAATATTTAACATGAGAAATAAAGACAGAAGAAAGAAAATGTTGGATCTGGGAAACCTGAATTTCAGAATATGGATAACAAAAGTTTCACAAAATTGTTTATAGATTCACATCAGGAAAAGCTGGCCCCCTTATTAAGCTGTGTGAAGCATCAAATTTGTTTAAGCTGTAAAGTTTTCCTGTAGCCACATAGCATTTCAGTAGCATACAATACTCTCCCACCAAGGCTCTCCTGTTTTTCTATAGACTTGAAGAAAGATTCAGATAGCAACAGAAATGCCCCACAGCCATGTTAAAAACAGTTTTCTTTAACCCCTTTGCTGCTGATACCACAGAGGCCCTGCCATGCTGCCATCACCCACAAAAGCATTTTTTAGTGACTCCAAACCTGAGGGAATGTTAGGAGGGTTTCTGTCCTATGAACAGCATTTTTAACCTTCCTGAAATACTCTGCTAGTAAGGTTACAGGTTGTAGAGCAGGAATAAACTGATTAAAAAACCCCATGTAAAAGTGTAACTTGAACCATTTTGAAATGACTGGTATACCTAATACGACTCAGTATCTTTATTAACAGTGCCTGACAGATAGAACTGAAATTCAGCCTGAATTTCCTGCTTTTTCAGGATCTCTTGGCCTTCCTCCTATTGCATTCATAATATCTGCTTACTTACACCTGTAAAAATGAGCATTGAATCAATGCAGGAATTCTTACCTGATAGCAGTTTTTTTACTCCCTTTTGAGCTAAACACCAATGGAAAACGAAATTCCTGTACACTAAACCCAGGCAAGCTACATTCCTTGTCATTTGTTTCCAGATTCTGTGTTGCATCAACCCTGCATAATGTGCATTAACTCTTTCAATAATGCAAAACCTTCACAGTCCATATACCATAAAAGGAAAAAAATGTCCACAGGGAGTCAGAACAAAGACCTAGCTAGCCCACTGTCTTGTCTTTCATAATGACTAGTAGAAGATGCCTAGGCAAGGGGTGAAAGAAACAAGTGAAGCAGACTGAGATCTTTCTCTGCTGTGTCCTTCCACCTTGCCGTACGTAGTTTACACATTTTCTGACTGGGAAGTTGTAGTAAGATTATTGTTTAATACAAAAGAGGGGCCTCTCCAACAACAATGCATTTAATCTTTTGGAACTGATTTATACTTTGGCCTTCAAAACATCCTGAGGCAATGAATGAATTATACGGTTTACTTATTTGTTATGCATCTGTTTTGTACATGCCACATCATAATTTCACTGGCTGCCTCCTCATTCTTGTATAATGAAATCATTGGTCCTTACACTACTTGCAACTTTACAGATCTCACTTGTATTTCCCTCTGTATCGTCTTTTGCAAACCAAACAGATCTACTCTGTTCAGTGTTCCTCCATATCTCTGAGTAAATGTGTTGTATTTGTCTATTCCCTTGCTAATTACTTCGCTTAATGCTAATTACAACTTTTTTGAGAAAGGATGACCTAGTCACTCGTCATAATCAAGATCAAAGTCCGCTATGGATTAATACAGTGGCATAATGTCTCTTTCCAGTTTTGTTTTCCATTCCTGTCCCAATCATTCTTGATGTTTTGTTTGTTTGTTGAAGGCTGTTAAACATTAAGCTGACATTTTTGACAAACTTTGATAGTGATATTGATAGTTTCCTTTGTGAGTGCTACCAGATTTTTGTGGAAACAAATGTAGTTCAAATTATGGTAGCAATAATTGTTTTAACATCCTTAGCGTTATTTATCTCCTACATACTAGAACAATAAAAATATTATCTATAAATTTAATGTTTTGCAACTTGTTACTGCTCTGTTCACTGATTTCTTCTACCAATTCTCATCCTACTGGATCGTCTGCTGTTACCAATGATGACAAGCTTCATCTTCTAATGAGTTCGAAAATATATTTTCTTCATGCTGTATGCTGTTAGTGGCTTGATTCTCAACATTTTTGTCTGGGCTGAGTTGCTATAGCTTTATATTTAATTTACTACATACAATTTTCAATTCTTGGGCTGCGATTTTCATATTTAAAAGAATTTTTTTCATTTCTAACAGACCCTGTACTCTTTTGCTGAATCAAACAAGCCCTTTTCTAATGATCTGATGGGTTCATTCACTGAGCATGTAACATGATGACTTTGAACAGTCTCCTTTGCACCAACTAACATTTTTACCCTTTTGGGTGGTGTTTTTAACTTCATTTTCACTAAATTTCATGTTTTTAGGTTTTGCCTCTCTTTACAGTAAAGCAACACTTCAGTAGGAGAAGGTGAGGTTGTTCTGATATCTTTTTGGAGGGATCTGGTGAGATTTGGTCCTGAAATTTGAATATTTCACAGTGATTATTGTACAGTGGCACTTAAATAATTGGCTGCTGAACCGGGTCCTGTGCACTGTTCAAAACTAAAGAGCTGCTTTCTTTTTGTGAGTTTTCTGCTTAGTTGTTCCAAAGAGCATTTATTATGCCCTAAACTATAATCATCAAGTCATGTTCCACCATAACACTTACCTAGTCTATATACAGTAACTGAGGTTTTGTATCACTATCTTTTTTTTTTTTTCCTTCCTAATCTTTCTAATCTCCCTTACAGTCATTGTCACCATCTTAGATAGGTGGTCCATATCACAGCTGTAGTAGTATATTCTTCCTGTCCAGGTATTTTAATCAAGATCTGTCATACATCTAATGAAAACCTTGATTTTCCCCTCTCCTGTTCCACTGTGTGCATTGTCCCTGTCTTGCCCTCAGGTAAGTTATTCCCACGTGCGCAGGCCATACCTGAGTGTAGAAGTCTAGATTTCCCCATGGCATCCAAATGGCAAAAAAAAAGCTACAAAGAATATTGATTGCAGATAAATCCTAACAACTTATATTAAAAACTGGGATAAATCTTTGCAGGTGCTAAATCGGGTGCATTCGTAAGCACAAAATCAAGTCCCTCTGTATGCACACGTGTGCATGTGTAGAAGGGAGACAGAGAATCAGCAACACTGAATAACAAACATTTCTTAGGTTAATTAATTTTGACATGTATAGCTTTATTGTAATTGATTCATGAGCTCTGTGAGGTAGGTAATTCACACAGCTTTGATTTTAGCGCTCTCTTATTGTGCTTCTACTTTCCAAAGGATATTTTTACTCTGGAACGTTAAACCAGTTAAACTTCAGTCTGTTCCTGTCAAAGTCGTTTATATCTACACAGGCAGTTTCTGGATTTGACTATGTTTTTGTCATTCAAATGCTTTGATATATGAAAGTTTAGTACTTGATGTACTTCAGGATGGAAGTAACTGTACTTCTTTGGTAATTCGCTCATAGGGAGCTGCACCTGAACGAACCTTACTGCCCTTACTGCCCTGCTTCTGACAGTCCCTCCACTACACTGACCTACATGACTTCATGTTGTGGTTGGTCTGCTTGCACTGAGGCTTCAGAAGTCATTTTAGTGCTGAGTGAGTGTTCCAACAGAAGACCCTGCAGTCATAGGACGAAAATGTGTATTATGCACCCATTAACTATATGATGAGCACCTGAACCTCATTTGTGCAAACAGTATCAATATTGCATCTCTGAGTGACAACGGGCAGGTTTTGATAGACGTCCGGGACTCCATAACAAATATTTATTAAATTGTGTATAACATCCACCATGCATACCCAGGCATCTACGCCATCGGGCCCTGAGGGCACCGGCAGGCCCGACTGTCCCTGCCCAGCCTCGTGGGTCCCGGACTCACCTTGGGCCTGGCTCCGGCCCTTGCCTTTACCTGGTGTTCACCAAGCAGCTGGCGGGCCCCGGTCACCTTCCCTGTCCCGGCTCTGCTCGCTGCCTCTGGGCTCGGTGGGACGGGGCGGCTGGGGGAGGTCCCTGTCCCGCTGCCCTGCTGCTGCCTGCCCCGGCCTGCCCCGGCCTGCCCCGGCCTGCTCTGCCACCCCCCGGCCCAGCCTGCCCTGGCTCACCCCACTGCTGTCTGCCCTGGCCTGCCCACGGGCGGGCAGGAGGCCATGAAAAAAATCCCTTTCCTCCTGAGAAAATCTTTCAGCGACAGAGGGGTTCAGCGGGCCGGAGTGGGCGGTGGAGGAGGTGTCACTCCGGTGACAGGAGGCGGTGTCCCAGGTAGGGGAGCGGCACAGCGGGAAGGGAGCTGCTGCCCACGGGATCTGCTCTCCTAGCACATTTTCCACCTTCTGGCAATTTTTAGAATGAAAAAAAAAAAAAATTAATAAAAAGACTAAAAGTCAGTTTTTCACAAAGCAGCTGGATGACTCAACAAGGTTTTCTTGCTTTCTTGCTTTTTCTTTATTTTTTTTCTTTTTTGCAATTCAGATCACATTTGTCTCTTAATTTCTAACACTTTTCATATCCGTGACTGGCATTTTTTCATTAAAAAAAAGTGAAAATCCCTGAACTGACAGTTCTCAGAAGTCAGGAGGTATATTATGCAAGTATCGCTTTCGTTTTTCATCAGCCCAGCCTTTCTTACCTGCTGTCATTGAGTCCTGGCCGCCACTGGGCGTACATCGCTGGCCGAGGTGGATTACCCTCCTAACTCAGGTCAATCATTCTTATGCAACTTTTTTCCAAATAATACTTATATTTAAAATCTCCAATTTATGATCTCTGAATGGATAACAGAAGTGCAAGACCTGCTGTGACTGCTATTGAAGTAGTAGGAGCCTTTCTATTGACTTTATAGGAATTGGATGAGATTTATATTGCTGAATATTCTAAAAGTAAACAGAACTTCAAAGGAAAATAATCCCTCATTACTGCCTTCTGTTAGGTCTTTGGGAAAAAAAAAAAGCAACTCTGAAATGAAACATACAAATCTTTTTTAATGCATGAATGCACCCCATCTTTTTATTTTTCTCGTCTCGTGATAGAGTATTATTTAATTAAATAGATGAGGTATATGTTCTAAGTAGCTTATGGATGGGTATTATCTTAATTTGAGACACCCTAATGAGAGAATAGAGGAACCGCGAGTAACCATTTATTCTACAAAATTAAAAACGTGCAAGAGACGAGCATTTAATTATCTTGACATTATCCTTTGCTAAATTAGGTTAAAGCAGTAAGTTGCAGGACAACCAAGCTCATTTTTTTTATATATATCTAATTCCACCTTCTTTAAACATTAAGAATCAATGAAATGCATATTTTGAAGGAATAGCTTTCTGAATGAAAGTATCCTCCCACTCAAGTAGTAACAAGATATTGAGCTTTTATGTAATGTCACTCTTCATCTATAGGTGTCGTAGTGCTTTGTTCAGGCCACCTACAGCTGATGCCTACCCGACATAAGAAGGCTTGTCTCAGCTGCCTATAGAGACAGCAAGGCCCTGGCAGAGCTGTGTATCAAATAGCCTGAGCTGTCTGACACGCTCTGCACAAAGCTGCTGGATTAGTCACACAAAAATGGCACCAACAAGAAAACCATGGTAAAACTGGAGCATCTGGGACAACATAGCTCAGCAGTGAGTACAGACAGCATGCTTATACCTATGGAAAGGTATATGTAGTTCAGGCAGAGAAAAATATAATTTGCAGTTAAGACTATAAACAAGAATTGCTGTGATTAAATGTCTTAGTTATGAGATGAGTATTATTCCCTGACTAGATATGTACTCTTTAGAGTCAGGCTCCTCTGCAGTAAAGAACATTGCTTTTGAAATTTTCACATGACATGGAATTATGGATTATCCTTTTTAAAATACTGCTCTCTTGAACAATCTTGCCTGGACTTATTAAAAAATGTGTAATATCTAATATACAATATATAAAGCACACAACATAAATAAACTGTAATATATACATAAATCGAAAATATAAAAAATACACAAGAATTAAAGGAGAATCAAAGAAGTTAACCAGATAGCAGTTTTCAGGTTTTACCTTGTTCTCTCTGAAGCATTTCAGACTACTTAGTCATGCCAAAAGTGGACAAAAAGGGAAGCTGTTTTTTAATAAGGTCAATGCAATTGTGTTTTGAAAAGGGGAAAATAAAAAAATGATAGATAAAATGCTGACCTTTTTGCTTTACTAAGACTGTTCAGTAATTAGATTGAGACTGCAGTTTACAGGGCTCAGATGTAGGTTTTTACATGAGCAGGGCTTCTCTGCTGTTTTTGGTTGGTGGTGAAGGTAAATTTCAGAAATTTTGATTTCATTTTCTTTTTTCATCTAGAAAACTCTATGGTTGTTTTCCATACTGTTTGATTTATATCATGTCATAGTTCTATTATGTATGCACACTAAGCAAGAGGATGTGCAAGTGCTGGTGTTTTGTGTTAGCCTGTTTCTCCCACCACATTTGTTAAAAAGTGGGAAATAAATATACAAATGGAAACATTATTTAATACCTGAAGTCCACAGGTAGGTAGCGAGAGATCAAGACCTGCCAGTCTTTGGACTCTCTGGACAGACTTGCCAGCAAGGTGAGCACGAGGCCAGGAAGTTTTGAAGGACACCATGCAGCTAAGGCATGGTATTAGCTCTTGGGTACTGCCCATTCGAGCAGATTGAATTTACTAACCGAAAGCATTCTGCAGGATGTTAGCACTCTTCAGAGCCATATACTCTGTCAGCCCTTTCATTTTAAATATGTATTACTTTTAGAAAAGGAAGTTTACTTTGGCTGCACTGTTTCGCTTTCCATAATACACATCAAATGGGATAATCCTTTTAAAGTCACTTAGTGAAGTACAGATGAGGATGCGGTTTGTGTCTCTTCCTTACTTCAAGGGATGCGATGCCTCGAGATCATACACGCAGTGCAGATACAAGGTACACTACTCATTCACATTAACCCATTCAGTATGCATTGAATGCCACGGAATTAAAACATTGTTTAGAAAACAGATAAGATTTGGCTTCTATCTTCGGTGTAATATCTTGAAAACACTCAAGTCATGATGAGGACAAAGGAGGTTCCCTGCTATATTATACACGCCACACCAATGGGAGGACAAAGCCAAATAGAGATTCAGTATGTGGCTGAGAAAAAAAAAGATAAATCTAAAATCTCTTTTACTTGCATCCATACAACTGCACTGCTATTCATAGCAATTCAGTAACTGAGAAATGAAGTGAATCCAGTTTCCTTAATCCAGGGATGAATTTAACCCAAGAACGCAGGCGGTTTGTATTCTGCATGTGTGAATGGTCTACAGCTTTTCTGTGTTATTAGTCTGGTTTCAGCCATTTTAGCAATTACATTGCATTTTGTTCACATCTTTTGGCTTCCACCCTCTTTCATTTTCCCTTTCTCCTGCCAGATCCTTAACCAGCCTCTCTGGGAACTCACATAGCTCCCATGTCCACTGTATACGAACACCCCACAAACATTAATGCCTTTTTATCTTCACTGCACCCTTGTGAATACGAACAGTGTTAACTCACATTACACAGAGAAGGCACAAAAGCACAGAGAGATTAAATGACTTGCTTATCAGTGGAAGAGAAATCTGTAAAACATCAGGAACTGAATGCAAATGTGCTGAGTGCCTGGCCGACATGTTAACCCCAGGTCCCTCCTTCCTACTCTCTGCCTGTCCAGAGCACAAACAGCCTCAAGCACTCGTCGTTCTGTCCAGGCGCGAAGAAGACTCTTGATTCTGTGTATGTCACGTAACGGAGGTGCCTGTGATCTGGGATCGCTCCTCAGTGGTGAGAAAGCAGCTCTCCCAAAGGATAATGGTGAGAATCAAAGTTGGGACCCCCTCTCTCTTTCCCTCTCTCTCCCTCTCTCAACCAGCTAGGACGCCTGGGCTTCTAAATCAAGCACCCAAACCAGCTTTCTAAAGTAGATATCATGAGTCATTTAGCTAACTTAAAATGCTCTGTACCGATCCACAAAGAGAATCCCATGAAGTTTTTCATATCACTTTTACCGACCCACGCATAGTAGTATCTGAATGCCAGGTTTAACCAGTCACATTAATTTCTGTGTTTTAAAATTGAATTTTGACTACTGGTTGTTGCATTCATTTCTAGTTTCTTCTATTTTTTGTCCAACATGAAGAATGCTGTTCTGTTATCATAAGGAGAGGTGGGGTGGGGTATGAGTGAGCTCCATGAATTCTACAACAGCTCCCACCTCTCCTGCAACCCACTGACTCTGCACGGCACATTATCTGCCTATCGATAATCCTTTATCATGATCCGTAATAAAATCACACTTCCCCATGTGGTGCTTTTCTTTTCTTTCTCTCTTTTTTTCTCCTGTAACATGTTAGAGGTTTAACAACTGTAGCAGTTTGGATTCTTCTCTATGGCCCTACAAGGAAGCCAGGATGGATTTAGTGGTAACTGAATGTTGCCTAGTCTCTTTGTCCCCGTTTTGGAAAGCACCATTTACACAGACATAAACGTATATGTAACTGTACGTGTTTAGCTCACATTGCTCGGCTATTTCCCTCTCCTCCACCCTCCCACCCCACGCAATAGGTTGTAAGAGTGTGAAATGCCTGTCACCCAACCGTCTATCTAGGTACAGGCAACTCTGCGTATCTCTTCCCCTGAGCGTGCGCCTGCAGGGCTAGTGCTATGGAAGAGCGGGTGTCCTACTCCCCTGAGCCTTTGTGCAGGAATGTGATCAAATTTATTGGCGGGGGGAGCATCAGAATTTTACAGAGTTACATTTTATAGAACATTTATTTAGTATTATAAACATCTGCAAATGACTATTTATTTCATGAAGTAATTAACATTCCTAATTAGATGCACCTTGCAGCTGCTGTTAATCTTAATTGGCAATAATGCAGTTACATTTTGATACATATCTTCAGAAGGGTTACAGAGGAGAAGGAGGGAAAAAAAAAAAAAATCTGAAGGGAAGGAAATAAAACTGTTCCCACACAGTTCAGAGAGTTCGCACAAAGAAGATCCCATGGCAACAGCGAGGCCCACAGTTTGCCTTATAAAAATCCAAGAATAGATAATGTATCATCTCTCCTAAAACACTTTGCTTCGGAAACCGGAGGGGAAGGGCGGGGGGAATAAACCGCAACAGGAAAAGAGAAGCAGCCTGACCCCCGCGCATGTTGCGCGCCCGGCGTTCGGCCTCCGGCCC
>WAAD01031631.1:13858-45942 GCA_013389945.1 Fregata magnificens
CCCTCCTCCTCTCCCCCCCCTCGACCCCCCCGCCGCACCTGGATGGTACCTCCCGCCGGCGACGCGGGCACTTTCTGAACTAGGAAGGAAGGGGCGACTCGGGGGGGGCGGTGGGGGCGCCGAAGTCTGTATGGAATTACCTGCGCCCGCGGCGGAGCTGGCACCGGTGGATGGATGGGCGCCGCGTCCGCGGCACTCGCGGCCAGCTCAGCCCCAGGAGTAAACACGGGGCTTCTCCGGCCGAGTGCGCAGTGTGGTGCCCGGCACTCGCCTCGCTGACTGATCGCACCGGAGGGATATTTCGGGAGACTCCTGTGGGTAAGGTCATTTTATCCAGGCAAAAGCCCGGCATTGCTAAACTTGGTGGCGTGGGATTGAAATGGGTACTTTCGGGATTGCTGCATTACCCTGATGCCAGGGGCTCCAGCCGTTATTGGCAGTTGAGTGGCATAACTGCAGTAGGTCTTCTGGTGAGTGCTTTTTGCGATAAATAAATAAAAAAAAAATTAAAAATCTCCCCCTCCCTCCCTATTCTTGCACCCTGTGGATTTGGGAGAGTACCGTAAAAGCAAGGAGTCTTTCGTTTTCCCTCTTTTTCTTTTTTTTTTTTTTTTCCCCCAGTTGTAATATTTTGGACTGAAAAGGTTATGTGACAGTAAAGAAGCTCTCCGTGATGGAATCTATTCAATATGAGGTTGGATCCCATCCGCTGCTTAAAACAAATGTTTCCAACTCTGTGCAGCATTCTGCTGCATTTCATAGCTGCAGTGGAGGTAGAGAAATCCTGCTTTTCAAGTTGTTAAACTTTAAGGCGGCGATCCTTATTAATCGTGGTACAGTGCTCTGGTGCTAAGGGGGTTAAACGCCACCGGTAATTTGGGATTACAACTGTTCCTGTAAATCCTGCAAAGAAATCATAAACTGAGGGTTGGTAAGGAAAAAAAAAAAAATCTCATCTTGATTGTAGAGAAGTATCGTAAATGTCACTAGCCTGAAAATCTCTCATCCACCTGCTCTTATAAAATATTTTTTTCACCCAATAACTTACCTACTAAAACCTCAGACCACGTGTATGAGAGTTGAAGATCTGCAAACCGAGATGCTATCTTCAGTATTTCATACATATATGCATCTGGCTGAGGGACTGTGTGTGAATTAATTCCTCTGTTAGTTGTGGTGTGAAGTGAGACAGGGAGAAAAAGGAGAGAAAGGATCGTCTTCTTGAGAACAGAAGCGAGAAAGGGAAGCACTTCAAGCTTTAAAGATTTAAAGGGATCCAAGCAATGCACATTGGTAATCTTTCTCTGCAAAATCAGTTCTGATAGAGGGAATGGGGGAAGGTTGAGGGAATCGATACTGATGACGTTGTGCAGTGCAATGCACTGCAATGCTAAAGTTATATAGTGTGCGCGAAAATATATACCCTTATGTACTGCTGGTGGGTTCATGCATAATGGATGGAAGAAGATATGCAGATCTGTCTGTAGGAAGATGGATGTATTTGTGCAAAGACGGCGATTATGTAACTTGATTACATCAGTGGCATCAGTCGCCGATAGTGGAATAATATGCTCATAAAGTGTATCGATCACTTGGGTTAACTTTGTAGCGCTCCCGGCAGCAGGGGTTGGAGACCTGGGCAGAGGAGGGGAGATCCTTACTCAGCTCCTGTCAAGGGGTTTGCCTCTTGCAGGCTGCCTTTTGCATCATTGTGCTCCTGGCGGAGTTTCCCCGGGACAGGGAGTTGACGAAGGAGGAGGCTGCCTAGTTGCTAATTCAGCCACAGCCACGGAGAGGGCTCCAGAAAAGCCCCCACAAGGCTGCACAACGGTCCCATTGAGTGGATCTGGCTGCATGCTCCTCGGCAAGGTCATCGGCAACCTGGGACTTCAGTGCATGGCAGCAGCTGAGCGGAGGAGGAACAAAACTGAAATTAAAATTTACCTTCCTCCCCCCCTCGCCGTCGCCTACCTCCAAACACGTCGTTCTGCTGACCTCTCTTCCAGTGCTCAAGGCAGAGCTGGTGCTGTTTCGCCTTGAGTATGTGCGGCGCTTAACATAGATAGCGTCGTCTCTCTCGGTGTGTGCAATGACTGCCTTGCAGCGTTAGCAGTATGCTGCTTCTGTATTTTAGAGTACAGCATGACTGACTTTAGGAAAAAGTATTGTCAGATGTAACAGCCAAATCTACCTGTTACATTTACAGGGAACCTAAAAGATGGTCCATTAACACATTTCAAGCATCTGAGACATGAGTAGGTGAAGAGCAAAGGTGTGACGGGAGTCCCATCGGTTTAACTCAGATGGACTTTTTTAGCGAATTGTCCACAAAGATAGCAGTATCAGGATATACTTTGCTTTAATATCCATTTTAGAATCATAGATCACTATTGCTCTCTGTTCGGGGAGGAGGGGGAGGTTGTTGAAGAGTACTCCTTGAAGACAGATAAGCTTGCAAAGGCACTGCTGAGGCCCCATACCTGTAATGGATGCATTTTCTGAAAGATGTAAGCCTGATGAAATCTTAGCTCAGCTGAAATGAGTGATCTTATCATCACTGGCCTATGTCCTTCCCCACTTCACTCTGAATTTGTTCTAGCAAAATTTCACTAAAATACTTTTCAGTTAGGAAGAGGTGAGGGCAGAGCGAGTTTTACATCTCTTGATAAACATGATCTTCACATACCTACTAGATTTAATGTACGATCAAACTCACTGTAATTTTACCATGGAACCAGCCTGAAAAATCATTTTTTCCTCTGCTTCCCTGAAAGCATCAGTATTTCAAAGTTGGTTTACCATTAGTTCATGACTATTTTCATATTTCTGGAGGATAAGCCTGGGCCAGCACTAATAAATCCTGCTAATGTAGTTTAGAATTTGACATTCATAGAGTATACTGAGTAAATTGGAAAAAAAGGATATGAAGTTAACTCTGTTTCCATCCTTCAGGGGTCAGAATAACACTATGGCAACTCCTATGCATTGCCACAGCTCTTATAATTTTCAGAAATGTCCATGGCATACTCTGTTCTGCCACATGCGACTACAGCCAGACCCTTTCCCTTTAATTCCTTGCAGGACTTCTTGTGACATGCAGGCTACATACCTGTACCACCCATCTGAAAGGAAAGCACAAATGTCTACAGAAACTGTTATAGAACTGGTGCTGTAAAAGAGTAGGCATTGAGAGTGTGGGAATATATCCCATGATACATGTAAACTGGCATGCAGCATGCAAGGATTTGCAAATTTAGGGTAATAGAAAGTGGTAAGCAACTGAGTTTTATTTACAGGTTAATTTCATTGTTGTAGTTAGCAATACCCACTAGGTAAAAATAGAGGGTTTCAGCTCCAGTGCAATATTCGTTCAGTTTGCACCAAATATAGCTTCTGCGAGAGGAAACTTTCCTTGCTGAAGTAAAACTGTAAATCACTCGGACAAATGAAGAGAAAATGTGAAGAGAAATATTTACATAAAACATTCCCAGGCTCCAAATCTCAGACCACTGAAAGCAGTGAGAGTTTTGCCACCCACTCCTCGCTAGCGCTGGGAAGCCGGCTTTTAAAGAAAACAGCAGTGCATGAAGAATAATTTCAGTGCCTCCCTCTGAAAGAGCAGGCTTCTGACTGTCGTTATCACTGAAGACAGTAGCCTTGTTTTACTGCTGATAGGAAAATTTGAAACATATGGGGCAGATCTTAATGAAGCTTTTTTACTATTCAGTGATATTCTTGTAGTGTATTCGGAGTACTTTCTGTGGCTATTATGTTGAACCCATGTATTGGGAAACAAAGCAAAAAATGGATAACCGGCTGAGGTTTTCATTCAGTATATTTGCACTTACCCAGAAGTGTTTGGATATACTTCTGTGTTTCATAACAGCTATGATCTTTAGCAGCTGGGAATCTTTTTATTTTTGTAGTGCACGCTGCATGAGAATATATGGCAATTGAAACATCCAAGCTCTGATTAATATGATTAAAAACTAGCAACTTATCTAGTGGTGCTCAAGTTGTGAAGTTTAATTATAGTGGCACCATTTGCACAGCTATAGATAAGGTTGTGTCAGCATTTCTATTACAAACCTCTATCTTGTTGCCATCCGTTGTGTCAGGGGTCCATGAAATAAGAAGAATTTACAGTAGAGACCATAACGGCTGTTTCGGATTACCGTCATGGCCTGTCAGGTCAGTAATCCATGTGCTTCTTTAAGTCTTTACATGCATATCTACAGCAGCACCAAAGCAGCCATTATGCTCTATCAGTTCAAGTGTATGCTTGTTTTATTTTAAAATGTAATTAAATATGAGATGACGGACCACAGTGACTCAGGAGGGATCATTCAACCTATCATTTTTCATACACTTTCGTATTGCTTTCATATTCTTAAAACAAAAACAGATCAAATGCTGCAATGAATTTCACTTGTGATAGCTTAAAATTAATGCACGTTTGGAAGAAAGCTCTTTTGGAGGGGGAGAAGAGGGAAGAATGAAGATGAAGGGTTGTGGGTTTTTAACGTTAATATTGAAGCTTTGCATGTTGCTCTAAGCTAGTCACACATGGAACTCCATTCTGTTGCAAAAGGGGAAAATCCTGTGTTATTTGCCACAGGTATGTAAGACCAGGGCAAGGAAATCTGGTAGTGCTGGTTCTCTGTTTTAACGTTGGGTACTCTGTTTTTCTAGATCTTACTGCACCTCTGTATTATAGGCACTCCTAGGTCATTTCATGGTGTTATACAGCACACTATTTATGCCTCAATAACTAGGTCTGAACAAAGGAACCAAGGACACCAGTCTTACTGCTTTCTGTGCTTAGAAATTTCATGTTTATAAGAACAGCACACAGACAAAAAATAATCCTTCAATGGTCGTAGCATCAACTGCAGCAATTACCCACAAAGATTTTTTGATTGGGGATGAAGAAGGAGAAAGGGAGAAAATAAAAACATTTCGATTTTTGCCAATGCAATAGATATTATTTCCATTTTATTTTTCGTTTTGAGCATAATTTAGGAAGTGCTCAGTGTAGCTTCTGAAAAGAAACATGGAAACCTAATTAATGCATTGAGAAGACGGGTACAATCTATACAAATCTATACAACCAGCAGGCAGACAAGGGGTAGTACTACTTAGAATCATAGAATCATAGAATCATTAGGTTGGAAAAGACCTCTAAGATCATCAAGTCCAACCATCAACTAACACCACCATGACTCCTAAACTAGCCCCTGGAGTGCCACGTCTACACCTTTTTTGAACGCCTCCAGGGTAGACGACTCCACCACCTCTCTGGGCAGCCTGTTCCAATGCCTAACCACTCTTTCAGTAAAGAAATTCTTCCTAATGTCCAATCTAAACCTCCCCTGACGCAACTTGAGGCCATTTCCTCTCATCCTATCGCTAGTTTCTTGGGAGAAGAGTCCAGCACCCGCTTCCCTACAACCTCCCTTCAGGTAGTTGTAGAGAGCGATAAGGTCTCCCCTCAGCCTCCTCTTCTCCAGACTAAACAACCCCAATTCTCTCAGCCGCTCCTCATAAGACTTGTTTTCTAGTCCCTTCACCAGCCTCGTTGCCCTTCTCTGGACACGCTCCAGCACCTCAGTGTCCTTCTTGTACTGAGGGGCCCAAAACTGAACACAGTACTCGAGGTGCGGCCTCACCAGTGCCGAGTACAGGGGCACGATCACTTCCTTACTCCTGCTGGTCACACTATTCCTGATACAACCCAGGATGCTGTTGGCTTTCTTGGCCACCTGGGCACACTGCCGGCTCATGTTCAGCCGGCTGTCGACCAGCACCCCCAGGTCCTTTTCTGCCGGGCAGCTCTCCAGCCACTCTTCCCCAAGCCTGTAGCGTTGCATGGGGTTGTTGTGACCAAAGTGCAGGACCCGGCACTTGGCCTTGTTGAACCTCATACAGTTGGCCTCGGCCCATCGATCCAGCCTATCCAGATCCCTCTGCAGAGCCTTCCTTCCCTCGAGCAGATCGACACTCCCACCCAGCTTGGTGTCATCTGCAAACTTGCTGAGGGTGCACTCAATCCCCTCATCCAGATCATTGATGAAAACATTGAACAAAACCGGCCCCAGAACCGAGCCCTGGGGAACACCGCTCGTGACCGGCCGCCAACTAGATTTCACTCCATTCACCACCACTCTCTGGGCTCGGCCATCCAGCCAGTTTCTCACCCAGCAAAGTGTACGCCTATCCAAGCCGTGAGCTGCCAACTTCTCCAGGAGAATGCCGTGGGAGACCGTGTCAAAGGCCTTACTAAAGTCCAGGTAGACAACATCCACAGCCTTGCCCTCATCTACTAGGCGGGTCACCCGGTCATAGAAGGAGATCAGGTTGGTCAGGCAGGACCTGCCTTTCATGAACCCATGCTGGCTGGGCCTGATCCCCTGGTTGTCCCGCACCTGCCCGGTGAGCTCACTCAAGATGAGCCGCTCCATGATCTTCCCGGGCACCGACGATTGGATCGCTACTTGGCGATTGGATGGCTATTGGTGTCGGGAAGTTTTCTGTTCTCTGGTCCTTCACAGCTGTCCTCAATGAATAGTGCACTGTAAGAGAGGAAGAAGATGGAGACTCGCAGAATGGGTTAAAAAAGGAGGCAGAAAAGCGTATAAATATACGGACATTCGTGATGTAGCTCCTGTCTCTTCAGAGATGGGGTATATTTCTATACTCCTTTTGTCCGTTCCTCACTAGTGAGACCCAGATGCTTAAAGTTATTGCAGTTCCCAACTTGCACTGCTCTAATTTTTTGGGGGAATTCTTAAAGTCTTCAGTGCGAGGGCCATCACCTTTTTGTTTTTGTGCATGTTTCCAGTCGCACAATGAGACTGTGATCTCTCAGTTGAGGTAACTTGAGGTGCTTCTCCATAAAATAATAAATTAGTGGCAGGAAGGTGAGAGAAAGAATGTTTCCTGTTGTCTATTTTAGAAAAGGCAGATATTTTACATGAATCAAATTTTCCTCTGACAAAGCACAAACGGTTGGGATTTCCAGCAAAAATCTCACAACGCTCTTACAAGACTGCCTCTTACAAAGCTAGTGCAACTGCCGCGTAAAACCTCGATATCTCAGTTTCACCTATTAAGTTCCGCTTAATAACGTGTGCTTGGGCTGTCAGCAGCGATTTCAGTAAACTCAATCCCAGCCAAAAGTTTAGACTGTTTCAAGGAAAACGAAGTCATAGTAACATGCATCATTATAATGCACAGGGAAAGGCTTCTGCTGGTGAGGTTAGGAGCGAGTTTAACCAGCAGTGACCTGTCTGGGTTCCCAGAGCAGTTGCCTCAGACTGAGAATTGCTGTGCCTGAACAGTGTAAGGGACCTGCATGCACATTCGTCCCTGCCTACGTCCATTTGGCAATACATCTCTACTGGATTTGACTCTGAGCTCCGTGGATCATATGCCTCAAGGATAATTCCTACACCAAGAAGATCTGTCGGTATGATGGAAACCTTGGGATGGAGCCACTATGTCTGCAGAGGGGTGTGTTTGGCTGGGGTGCTTTTGTGTGGCACTGATCCCTGGCAACAGTTTTAGCCCCGTGTCTGTCAGGTTGCTGTTCACTGCACAGAATTTCAGGATGGCAGCAGAGCACAGCTGTTACCATATAGCACCTTGGCGTTCCTGCATCCTCAACTTCTCTTCAATGCTTTCTGGCTGTCTCCTCCCAGATTTAAACTTTTTTTTTTTTCAGGAAATCTTACCTTTGCTCATTTTAGAATAACGTAACTGGAAATGTATGGCATTTCCTTTTCGGCAAGTTGTGTGCATAATGGAGATGTGTGTGTGTGTCTATGTATCGGTCTATCAATAAGATCTGCATATTTATTACACATAGAGTTTATTTTATTCAACATCTCTTACAAAACAGAAGAGGCCTGTCAGCTTTCTACTAGACGTTTCTTTGGGGGGTCACATAGCTGAAGCTGGCGTGCTTACACCAATGTTAAATCAGGTTCACTGACTGGCCATGTCTCTCTGTACATATATATATATGCTTAGTTATGTACACACACACGCACAAATACATGTGCCTACGTATGCATATGCATACATAAGCATTTACTCAGATACATATGCATTTGCTCACATACATACGCAGAGGAAGACTGACAGCAAGCCATAAAGAGAAAGTACTTTAGTTATTTCTTATGCTAAATGTAGGAAACATAACACGATTCGAACATGCCATGAGATGGCAGCTGGTTTTAGGGTTGATTTATTATTAATTTATTTTTTAATGATCTGTAAATGCAGCTTATTTGAAGACAACACAAATTTATTTTGGAATGCTAAAACTAAAACATACTTTGAAAGGACTATCAAAGATCACCAGTCAGGACTATTTGGTATCATCTGTTATTTTAGAAATACACATGGTAACACTTTGGAAGGTGCAATCTGAATATTTCCTGTATACCCCTCCAACAGAACAACAGATACTATCGGAAATCTCTTGTCCATTATTATGGAAAAGCTCGATCAGAGTATTTGCTCAGTTCATAGCAGAAGAAAGCTATAGATATTATAAAAGGAATGCAAAACTTTGTTTAGTATTTCTTGTGTAACACTTCCTTTGCCAACTGTTGACTCTCATATTTGGTATGAATAATGTGTCTGCCTTTGGTCACTTCTTACCCAGAAAGCTATTAAGGAAAGAAGAAAGAACCAGAGAATGACAGCAAAAAGAAAAGACTTCTACATGAAAAGATTGCCATCTGAAGCAAGAGATGAAGGTTTTGTATTATTCAGAAAAAAGAGGAAGATGATAAGATATGGGAGAACAGGGGATGCAGCAGGGAATACTGAAGGCTGTTGAAAGATACTTTGAGTTCTCTCATACATTGTTTTCCTGATGACCAATAAAATTAAATTGTGACAAATCTAAAATGAGTAGAAGAAAGCACTCCTTTACATAGTTCATTCAAATTCTTTGTCTCTTACTGGCAAGGGTACAGTGAAGAAAAAAGGTCTAGTAGGATAGAGTAGCTTGAGTAAGTCCCTGAATAAAACCAAAATTGTTAAATTTTGCATTGTAATAGATAGTTAGATAAGAAGATTATCAGCCTGTGTAACAGATAGTTAGATAAGAAGGCTATCACCTTGTGTACCCCAAGGACCTCCTGCTAACTTCCAGTTACAGTGTAATCAATGGATGTGTGCATCTGTGATTTCTAAAGGATGCTTCTTCCAAAGGATTTGCTACTGGCTTCCCTTAGAGGTCTGCTGTCTGACTAGATGGGCTGTAAGTGTCTTCCTGTGACTGCAGTTCTTCACTACCTATTCAGTTTACAAATCTGGCAATTGCTGTACTGCTTAATAAAGACTTATATTAGTGCTGTCTGGGCAACCTAATTTGGCTATTTAAGTCCTCATTACTAAAGTCCTGATCCAAAACCCACTGAAGGAAAAGAAAGGTGCCCACTGCACTCAGTAGGTTTTTGATCAATCTCCAGCTTTATCATCTAATTTTCTCATTTGTGTTAGTTTCTGTGAAAAAACTCATGCTGCTTCTTATTTTTAATAGGTTAACATTGATTAGAAAAATAAAATCTTGTAAACTTTAACAGAATTAAATAAAACTGCACTATGTTATTGACAGCATAGTCAGTCCCATCAATTTCCATCATTAAAAGATACGCAACCGTCATATTTTATGTCTTTGTAGAAAGGAATGGCTGGATTCTTGAAAGGCTGTTAGGCCATTGCTGGTCTCCAGTGCTTTCAGTTGCTATGGTAGGAAAATCATAAAGCCCTTTAAAAATAATCACTGAAAATATATGCAGTATTGGTGTACATCCTGAGTTAGTTCTTTCAAAAATTCGGCAGGTTAATCAAATTATAGGTATGTTTTAATCTTTAGTTAGATTAACATATCTGCCTTCCTATTGCCTCTTTATTGCTTTATAATGTATATCCTATTAAAGGACAATCACATGGCTCAATGGACAGACACTGTACATCTCTTTATGGCTGTTCACATACAAGGGGCCTTCCTTAATTAGTGTTTTCTCTGGATTGTGTCCATTTGTAGTAGTACTTAATGCTTAAGACTTGCATATTAGCTAACGTATGTCTTTTATTTCTTTGGCATCCTAAAATTAGTTTTGCAGGTTTGGAACAAAGATAAAAATAATTAAGGGTAGGTAGCAAAGGAAGATGGGTTTCCACAAAGGCTCACAAAACTTGAGGCCCTCTCCGTCGTTACGGAAGAGAGACGTGCTCCCAGGGGCAGCCGAGAGCCAGGTGCTAACTTTAGGGTCTGTGGTATCAGTATTAACTTTTCCCCTTTCTGAATGTTCCTGATAGGAACAGAGAAACAAGTCCTTAGCAATGAATTTTGAATACTTCAACGTAAGACAAATAAAAATAAAATTACAGATGAGCGACACTGAATTCCAGTTACTGCTTTACCATACTACTTTCCCAGGACTGTTGATTAATTTGAAGGCATTGGACCTCCAAGGCCTGAAATCAGTCCCTTTCACTAGTTCCAAGTATTTCTTCTCTGTAAAACTTACCCATGTAAAATTTATCTATACTTCAATTTCCTGTTTCTAAACTCTGGAAGACAAAACCACCTCCTGCCTTCTTGTCTTTTTCAGTGTTTTGATCTACTTATAATATAAACTCTTTGTTTAAGATTTCTATTTTATTATATATGGAGTAGGGTTAGAGGAAGAGTTAATGTCAATTTCTTCTCCCTACCTCAGTGTAAATTCAATTTTCTGCCAGGCCTTGAACATCATGGAAAGTATTTGCCTTCCTCCAGAAAAAAAGTAATTTCCACATTGGTTAGAGGGTGGGTTTCTTCATATTTTTTTTGTAATTAGTACTTAGATTTTGGGAGGACTGAATCAAAAGATGACATTTTACACATAAAATTTTAATGAAAACATTTTCTTTTCTGTAGAAAACTAATCAGGGAAGATAATTTCAGAGTACTTAATACAAGTTCTTAGCAGAACAGGACTCTCAGCTAAGGTCTTTAGATGCTAAATAATACAAATATGAAAATAGTGCTGTGAGTCATACTGCTGGGGGGTGGCTGGGTCAGCTGCCTGTTTCCTAAATACTAATCAGTCTTTTTAATTTAAGGTTACCTTACTATTCATCGTTTTCTTTTTCCATGTTGCCTGAATTGATGGTGTATAAAGTATGGATGGGCATCAATCAAAGGTAGCTTGTGTTTTTCTTTTTTGCCAGGGTTCAGGTGTAACCCACCTAGTTAACAGAACAAAAATATTAATAGTAATAGGTCTTTCTGGTTTAGATGCTGAACTTTAGCCCCATATTTGCTCCTATTCATCAAATCTTAATCCAGTGCCCAGGGAGTCGCTGAAAAGACTGCTGTTGGTCTCAGTGTATAGTGAGTTAGATTTGGGAATCTTAGTTTCTGTCATTTCATGCGGTGCATTTGCCTGTCGGTGCAGGACCATCACCTGCTGTACACTCACAGGTGCTGCCTTTGTGAAGAGCAGCTTTTCCAAAGGGAAAGCCAAAGCAGGGCAGTTCCCATTTTGCCGAGAGATAATCCCACAGGTGAGGGGATCTCGGGTTTCGTACACGAAACCTCTGCCCTTTATTTCAAGTCTCGTTGCTAGAAATGACAAGCCGTGTTCGATGCTATCCTTTGGGCTAATTCCAGCTGACGGCTTTCACCCGCGGCCGGACTACAGAGCTCAGCAGTGATGCCGGCAGCCTTTTCCCCATCACAGCTGGCTGCAGGAATACACCTGGCCAGTGGGCGCTGCGCCCGGCACGACCTATTGGCTGGAGACTCATGGTCTCCATAGCTTTGTTTAATACAAGACATTTTTGTCTGCTCCGAAGATACTCGTGTTTGCTGATGGGGAAGAATATTAAGCGAAGCAAGGGTAAACTGATTTCACACAGAAACTCCTGTCAGAGCTCTGTGTTACATCAAGAATAAACTTAGAGTAACTCCAGTGAAGCCATTTCATTCAGTTTGCCAGGCTGAGTCCAGTATGAACCTTCAACATAGATATTATTGCATTAATTTTAATGAATAAAGATCACAGACATATTACTTATTTAATTAACATAGCAAACCCCATTGTCAGCAAGCAAAGAAGTTATATTGTACAGCCACTCTAATGCAATCACAAGAGTATACTTTATGGCTGTGAGAATATAATTTTCGTGTTAAAAACCTTTGATGTTTCTTTAAATATATAAAAACAGAGGAAATGTGTAAATAAGGCTTGCCAGCCATCTCAAATGCCTCCTATCAAAATGAATCTTTTAGCTTTAATCTGTGT
This sequence comes from Fregata magnificens, assembly GCA_013389945.1. NCBI lineage: Eukaryota > Metazoa > Chordata > Aves > Suliformes > Fregatidae > Fregata > Fregata magnificens. The sequence goes on from WAAD01031631.1 coordinate 26,170, forward strand.
TTATTTTGACGTCTTTCAAATAATGCTGATGTATATATATATATATAAATACAAGCAGAGGTATACAGGTATATATGTGTCTTTTATTATAAAATCATGGGTGTTAATATTGAAAAATACAACCATAATCTCAATTTTCATATGTTACCTTTACCATTATTTTTATCTTCGTCGTTACACACTTAAGGGCTGTTTAACCACAAGAGTTTCACTTTTCTTGAACTTTCCTGCCTGGTCTAACTCACTGTTAGACAGAAAAATGCTCCTTTAATTCGTACTCATGGAATTCAAGAGCACTGAATTGGACATTGCAATACTTGACCAAGACCCACTGCACAAAGTCTTGTCTGCGCGTCTAGTGTTGACCTACATGTGTTTTTCCATCTGAGCTCCTTCATGCATTATCACATGAGCTGGTTCAGAGTTTCTGAAAGTCAGTCAGGGAGTCAAGAGGCCACCAGTCAGCTGAATGACAGTATCTTGACATGTGCAAGATGGGCCTCCGGCTCTGTGTTAGTCCTGAATTCATAACTCAGAGGGAGTCTGTGTTTCGTAAAATAGGGGAAGCTGTGGGCAGTGTGTCTCATAGCTTGGCAGGAGCTGCTTGCTGTGTAGATGGGTTTAGATTACAGTAGGAGTCAAGATTTTAACACATATTTTCGTGTGCTTAATCCCACACTGACACAGACTATGAAAACCATTGCTTGAAAGCAATATATGTAGTCAGACTGCGGTTTATCTAATAATGCAACTTGAACATGAAAATGGAAATGTAAATATAACATAGTCCAAAGTGTATCAGGTGTATCAGTGCCACCTGAAACACGGAAATAAGTAAATTTTTTGTTTGTTTGGCAGGAACTGTAGTTCTACAATCTTTGCTTTTATTATTATTTTTGGTGCTGTGATTTTAATCCCACAGTGTGCTCTCAAATAAGCTTTTAACCTTATGCTTTATTGTGACGAATGAGGATGACTGAATTTTCAACTAGAGACAGTTTCCTATAGCATTATCTTGGGTTTTTTCCCTACCAAAATTGGCACAATATTCTTAGCTTAAAATGGAAGGTTTTTTTTTTCTTTTACTTAAAATTTGTAGTTTAAAGGTTATTGCAGGATAGAGGAAAAATAGTAGAGTAAGATTATGTTCAAATAACACCATTTTTTTACCCCCACAAAATTTTGATTTTGTTTTAAAGATTATCTATTAAGACTTAAAAAAAAAGTCACAGAAAGAAGACAAGGGAAAGGGGAACGCCAGAAAAGAGACAAGTTTTTGTAAGTAGATTTGAAATTGAATTTAGATACACATTTCTTTAAGTCCATAACTTGTTTTAAAGTGCAAATTGTCTTTCTGCTTATCTCAGAGGGCAGACCGTCCCTCTTAAAGCTTATTTTAAAACTAGCTTCAGTATGAAAGGGCCCAATTTTTTCCCAGTCCTCATCAAAGAATAAACAAAACACACTGTCCAGCAACACTCACTTCCCTTTAGATGTTCAGAAATAGTTAAAAGGGAGCACCATCAGTGATTTCAGTATCAAAATAGTATATACTTCTAGGGGGTGCCATAAATTTAGTTTATGGAACTCAATTAAAACTTTTGTGGCACACAGGGTTGTTGGTGTTTGACATATGGAATCACTGATTTCAGCAGCAGGTTGTAATTTGTTGATGTCTGGAAATCTAGCGCACTTTTACTGTTACGTGATGTGCATAGTGCACAGCTTTTAAGGTGACCACACTCTATAATACATGGATGAAACAAGACCTATTTTATGAGTTTCCATGAGCAAATGGGGACTTCACTTTCTCTGGCTGTCCACACCTCTTTTTAAGTGAAAACTAAATTTTATTTGAAGACAAAGCCATAGGGGAGTAAATATCCTTAAATGATGCTATATTTTATGTTCTGTGATATACGAATACATTAATTATCTTCAGCAATGTGGAATTTATTTAACTCTATCAGTTGAGACATTCTGGCTGTCACCAGCCACTGGTAGCGATTGTGACTCCCTTCTGCACACGTTGCTTACGTTATACGATAATACTGTGTTTATGTAGTACGTTGTTCCTGAGATTTCATAACCCAAATGGAAAATTAGCGGTATACCTGGCAGTTAAAATAACGGGAGCTCTGCAATTAGATCGTGTGGCTGGCTTTGACAAAGTTCAACCTCTTCCTAGAGGCAAGCTGTGCACTGGCAGTGCCTGGCTGACGGGGAGCACATCGGGTGCCCCAGACGGGTAGGCACAGGGTCTGCAGGCGATGCGTGTGGGTGCTTGGAAAGCCGCAGGCAGTGGCCGGCAGAGCACTGCCCCCCCGTCTTGTTCAGCCCTGTAGTTACCACATCTGCTTTATAACAGCTGACAGGCATGGGGAAGGCTGCTCTAGGATGGATATTAAAGAAAGGCTATTAATAATGATTAAGAAATTGAGAAATCCTGAGGGTTAGTCAGCGGCCTCTGGCATGACCTTGGATTGATCACATAATCTTTTCTGTTGCGTACATCATCCCTAGGGAGGGATCCCTGCCTCCTGGGCCGATGTCAAGCCTTGGCTTAACATCAGCTCCCAAGTGAAGGAGGGGGCTTGGCTGGGGGGTCTGTCCCTCCACGGCAGCTCTCTGGGGCCAGCTGGCCAGGCGCCGAGAAGGGGGACAGCACGCTCCAGGCCGTGACAGCCAAGTGGTGGAGAGCAGTTCACAGGCACGCGGCCCAGCGCCCATCCTCTCTCAGGCAGGTTGGCCGGGACCGCAGCGTTCATCATTTGGCCTTGGGTCTCTTCGCCACCGCCTGTGGTGGTCCCAACGCTTAGTTATTACTATTACTGTTGTTGTTCTCTGTAGGTTTTGGGGGTATTTTTAGTTTTGATTGTGTAAAGCGCTGNTGGTAGTAGATGTTGCGTGTCCTAGACTACGCGCAGGGATAAACTTAGGGATGGGATGGTATCAGAGGACAGTTCAATACAGACTGCAGCAAGCCTGTCACCTTGGTATTGGAGGTGGTCCTTGCAGTCAGCTGTCTTCCCTCATGTGTTGACTCCAGACACCGGCAATGAACTCGCATTATGCAGCGTAGATGGTCTAGGAAGCATGTGAGGGAGTTTACTCAAGGACTGCATTACTTGGCAGTGTAGACGTGTTGCCCGACTTCAATTCCCACGAGCAGAACAGGGTGATAGCACTTCTCACCTCACTGGCTCACTAAGGGAATAGACACATTAGGGACTGTGAGATGTTAAGACATGGTAAGAGACGGTGTTTTGCTGTGTGAGGAGAGCACAGAAGACAGATTCCTGTCTGAGAAGATAGATGGGTTTCCTTCACTAAAGCTGCTGTATTCTTCCTCTGAAATGCAAGCTAATAATCACAGGCTCTGCGGTTGTTTCTGGGGATTTTGTTGTACAGATGGTACTTTCTAATTATTACATTGTAAAACTCATGCACACGTGAAAGGGAAGAGTGAAATAGAGAGGGGTAATCTAACTAAATATGAAAAGCATATTTATAAACAGGCATTTTTTTCCTGAGAATAAATTAGCTCACTCTTAGCCTTATGCTTTGGAGCTCTGTCTGGCTATATCTGTGTTTATGTCTTTTTTTATTGCCCTTTGAAAAGCCTCAGAAACCTGATTCCCATCGCTAACACTCTGTCGAGACGTCTCAGTGCAGAGCTGTGCACCTTTCCCCCGCCTGTTTCACCCCCGTCAGGAGGGGCAGGTGTGCGCCTGCTGCTCGCCGAAGCAGGACTGGGAAGGCAAATGGGTCTCCCGTGCAGGTCCCATTTGGGGTGTCACTCTGTAACACAGCTGCTCTTCAGAAGTAAGCTACAAGCCGTCTTGGTCTTGTACACTCCTTTCCACAAATTGTCCTGCCAAAAAAGGGCTGGTGAAACAGAGGTTTGGCGAAACAACTCCACTGAGAAACAGAATTTGCCACAGCCATATTCCTCATTTGTAGGAGAACTGAAATGCAGTCGGTGGTCCAGCAGATCACGTTTGTTCAGCACATGTCAATTAAGGGTGTTACTGGTTTTAAAGGCCAGGCTGGACTTTTTCCACAGCAGATTTTTTTCTTTCCTCTCCATACATAACTCCATACAATGACTTCATACAGACAAAATGTGCATTTGCCTGTATGTGTAGAAAGCTTTTATGATGGAGTTGTGGGAAAATTTCTTTTACCTTGCTCTGTCCGATTTGGCAATAGTGCCTGCTGTGGGAGGAGGCAGGCATTGTGGTTAGGGTTTGGATGGGAATAGGGATTTTAATGTTGGTGGAGCAATTATTATTATTTCGTTCTATTACAAGATTGCCCATAATCTTCCAGTTTCCTTTTCCCTCCATGTTGTGCACGCTCAAAACCCGTTCCATAGAGCTTATGTGCGATAGAAATTGGATAGGGGCAGCTGGGGAGCACAAAGTAATAACAAAACCATATTGGCAACCCTATTGACAGTAGCCGTCAGCTACCACTTCCTTCTCAATTTTTCGTAGGCATCACAGTAGAGAATGGATTTGAAGGAACAGAGGTTGGAGTTCACAGTCTTTTTAGTCTGCTTGAATGATTGGGGAAGGCTATAAAAAGCCACCTCAGGCTTAATTTTGTAGCAGCCAGTTCTCACAAAGGGTGAGGTCTGTCTGTAGGAAGAGCACAAAGCTTCTATGGTGCCAGACCACCTGCAGATGTCACCGAAGAAAAAACAATCAACAGCCCAGTTTTCATTGGGCTATCAAAACAATTAACTGGCTCAAAATCATGTTGATTCTGTAAGGTGATTTTACCTACAGGAGAAGAAATTTCTGCACAAATTCCTGTGAGCCTTTCAGAACTCTGTGGCATAAATCTTTCCCCCATCAGTGAAATCCCAGCATTTTAAGTTTAGAAAACAGAAAACTAAACTATCACTGAGGGGAAGTAAGCATAATTTCATATTATACAGTATTCGGAGTATTCAAATGAAATATTTGGGCTCTTAGTTTGCATTTGGGCTTTGACCTCTTATTAACAAGCAAGTTTTAATCTATTTGAATTTGAAGGATATTTAATTTTTAATGCAGACTTTTTATCGTTTTACTTTCTTAATAATGAGAAGGTCACATGGCACCAAATGAAACACCTTATGACAATCTGAATTGAGTATATCATCATCATCATTACCTTTATCAGTCAGAAAGGATTAATTGAATTGTGAGTATCGCTCATAGATCATGATGTCTGCTTCTGAAAAATGCATTAACCTATCAATTGTCCTCCAATAGCCATCCCCAGACTAGACAGGAGTTACTAAAAGAAATTTGTAGAAAGATGTCTTCTGAGTGATGGGTGTTTGCACAGTAAAGCTGAGTAAGAAGGCGGCTATTCAAAGCCCCTTTTAAAAGTTTTTTTGTTAGATCTTTTAAAAAAATTAGTTTTCTATTTCTAGTATGAATTAACATAATTCACATATGAGATGTATTTAATTTCTTTTTTCTGTCTAGTTATTTCCATGTAAGACAGGACACTGGTGGAACATGTACTAACCACCACATGAATTTATAGATACATGTTCCTGGTGCCACATTAATTTTTACCCCAAATACAGTAAATTGTTCAGCAGATGAATGATTCCTGGAACAAGTTATCTTTCTATTTATTTTTTAAGATCTATTTTACAATGATTCATAAACTTTAATGGTGAATTGTTTTGTAAATCCTATCATTTGCTACTCAGGATACAGTCCAGTTCTGAATTCTGAATCTGTACCCATCCTTAGGAACAGAGGACAGGGCCTTATTGTTATGCCATGCCTACTCCCTCTTAAAACAGTTTTCGTTTGGGTTTGTCCTTCTACTCTGGTTTCTGCTTTCAAGGCCAAAATAATTGCTGGACAGCTCAGATTTAGTGCCCCTTAGTTGACATGGCTTTTCTTCTGACTCATGTCTGTTTCCTGATGGTATGCAGAAAGCAGTCATATAACTTCTCTGATATTTATCACAACAAGCTAAAATTTCCTATTCTAGTTAAATTTCCTATTCCCCTTATGTCCTTTAGCAGCTGTCTTTGGACTTGTTCATCTTTTGGAGAATACCGGCCAGAAGCCTCCGCTTTATGCCAGAATAGGTCTCGCTAGTGCCGTATGCAGTAGCTCTCCCACATACCTGTCTTAAAATACAGATGCTAAATCTGCAGCTATTCAGTGATATGTCATTCTGATTTGTCGTTTAGAAGATTGTACTTATCCCATACGGTTTTTCTGACATCCGGTGTATAGCGACGTTCTGCTTTACTGGGAGCCTGTGGCTGCCCCAGCCAATCTGTAACACTTTACCACTCTAACTTAAGTATGTTTTTGACACTGAGAATCTGCCTGGAATCTGAACAGTAGCCAAAAGTATTGCTCGCTCTGCTCTTGTAAGCGTTCTTAACAGTGGTCTTTCTTCTGGCAATGGGGGAAATGGCATTAATTGTTCATAGCTTAAGCCTGCTTAAAAATTCTTCCTGGTACCAGAAGGATTGCCTATTTCAGTGCTATTTTGTAGATGTATTATACAGGATATCACAGTAGCTGTTAATATATAGGTATGTAAGATTGAACAGGTCGGTTTTACTCACTGAGTATGAGCACGTTCACTGAATCACCAGAAATAGTATTTGCGTGAGGCAGAGACCTCGTAGAATGTGTCTTATCTTACCGTATCAAGACACTTGCATTGGTTCTTATAGTTATCAGATACTATTTAAAAATCCCCTCCTCTCAGCTGTAAATCCATGCCAGCAAATCTGGCATTCCAATGCAAGTCACAAATGCAGCTAAGAAAAATTTTGATTTTTTTCTTTCAGACTTACACAAACTTCACATGGCATATGCTTAGGACAGGCAATACTCAGACACCTCATTATTAAAAAGAAATGGAAGAATAATGCAACTGGTGTAGGAAGAGTATTAGCTTCCAAAAGAAGGGATTGTAGGAAAGTCATGAGATGGTAAAGCGTAATGGCAGCATGATTTTAAGTATAAAAAACCAGTTTTTTGCTAATTTTAGATAGGAGTAATGTAAATTAGCTTTTATAGAGTATTTGTGGCAAACACTGTGTTTGGTAGCCTAAATATTTCATTTGCAGTTCCTCAGCCTCATGGCCTTAACATGTGCCAAATTTTCATTAAAAAATTCTATCTTACATACAATTAAGCTTTACTGAGGATGTAAAATTACAGTATAGCCAATGTGAGTTAGGATCATCAGTGACAGCGACATCTGTCAGACACAAGAATAAAACTACTTGAGGAACCCCCAGCCTTGATTGTATCCTCTCAAATTTGCATAACCAGTGTTAAAAAATCCAGTTATGTTAGGCACTTAGTGTTTCAGAATGACTTTTAAGTACAGGAGTAAGACTGGGAGGGGTATGATAATTTTAAATTGTAGGATTAAGGTGCCAGAAACCCATCTGGAGAAGTGGCTGTGCTTGTACTGCTGAGTAAAGCAGAGCCGTGGACCATTCCCTGGCGCCAGGGCCAAGTGACTAGGCCAGGCCGTATTTGTGCTCTGTAACTTACGGTCCAAAGGGGTCATCCTGTGAGGAAGGCTTCTGTTGCCGAAGGCAAAATTATTGGGTTTTGTGAGGTTTGGTTTTTTTTTTTTTTTTTTTTCAGTGGAAGATGTTGGACGTGATGTGAGGGCATTGTTGCAGCCTGCCAGACTGGCGTTTCCAAAGCACAAATGGAAGAATTGTGTTGTGTAATGGGATGACGTGCAGGGATGTTTGTGTGTGACGCCTTTGCGGGGTGTTGGTCGGGGAGTCTGTAGGGCAGAGGGACTCTTGTCCTGACTGCCACCCACCCGGTGCTACCCCCTGCACCCTGCCTGCGCATCGGGGCAGGGAGCTTCAGTTCCCCCAACCCCAAGCCACGCCAGGGAGCGTGCCAGCAGGGAAGCGGTGGGGACGGCTGCAGATCCAGCGCTTGAGCTTTCTTCCTGGCTTTATTTCATTTAGCACTGGTGCAGCCAGGGAGTCTAGTTGACTGTAAAAATAGAATACACAGTTAGTTTAAAAAGGACTACAGAGCACCAGCCCCACACCACTTACATGTCACAAGCTCCAAGCTAATAACTCCCAACATCCTATAATTAATCAGAATAAAAAAAGCCCCAGAAATTACGATGTGCCACAGAAAGGGAGCAGGAGAAATCAAGGGCGTTAGGGATGTCCTAATATATATGTATGGTGCAGCGGTAAGAATACTGACGTAACATTCTTTATTAAAGTAAATGAGGAAGTTCTAAAGAAGAAATTACTAAAGATATAATATAGGAACAAGTCCCATGTTGCATAAAAATGGTATCATTTTTCTTCGTTAATGTGTGAGATGGGAAAGGACAGATAGGAAAAAGCAATCCAGAAGCAATATGTTCTTACCTACATCAGACAGAGGAGAGCCAAATGAGACACATCTAGGCGGGAAGCACCTTCACAGGCCCTTCTGTCTCACTACTGGGCACATAGCAAAAATTGCTTTTCTTATTACTCTCAGGTATATTTAATCAGCTAAGCAAAGGTGTATTCATCCTGCCATTGCCCAAGGAAGCAGCGGCGGGGGGAGGATTGCTTGAAGGCTGCTACTGCAGAAGTGTGGAGGAGCTAGCCAGGGGTGAAATAGTATTTCCAGATCGGGAAGTCCAGTAATTTTTCAGGCTTATGTCTTCTCCCTCTCCCCTTAGGTAAAACTGTTTTGTCTCTTGCTAGTAGTAATACAGCCATGCCAAATTAATTTCCCCAGACACCACCTGAAGAAAAATGACAGGAAAAAAATAGAGATGTTTGTTAAATTTTATTTTCCTTTGATTTTACTTTCCACTGCAGAAATTAATATTGTGTATTTAGTCAACTGAATAAATGCGAGGTTATTGTATTCACGGCATTTACACCTCATTTTGAATATTTTCAAGGTAAACAACATCCACATTTCCATATCACTAGAGGAAGCAAACTACGTGGAGAATATAGGAAATGAGTATGTTTCCCCACATAGTAATTTGACAATATTTCTTTTCCAGTTTGCAAAGATGAGAGAGGATTTGTATTGTTCAATGAAGTAAAGTTTAAACCACTCTTGTATACAAGAAAAACTGAATTGTTATATTGTAGATGAAGCACGATGTTTTCTCTACATGAGATTCTAAGGAGAATTAATGCACTTCTCACTCAGAGATAGTTTCTTCAAAATTCATAAAAACAAAGAACAGAGCGCACCAAAGAACAACTAAGAAAAAAAGCCAACAACAACCAAACCTGCCTGTTCTTGTGCTGGGTCAGAGTGAATGTTGCTATAGGCTGAATGGTAATTAAACTGAATGTCACAAGAAAGTTCTCAATTACATCTGTTGCATTGGGCTCTATCTACCTTAGCACTTTGGTTTAAAGCAGTAGCACAATCTTGAAACAAATCTCTTGGCTGTTCCCGCTTCCCACACATTGGTTCAGTTTCCAGGGCAGCTTTTGGAGCATGTGAAGCAGGTTGCCTTGGAGGACGGAGCACCACTGGCGGCTCCCTCCACCTCTGCATCTCGGGCACGAACAGATCAAATCCCCTGACTGAACCTCCAAACAGCCTCGAGCTGGTTTCAAGGACCGGATTAAATCTGTTCTGAAATGCAATCTACTGCACAGTGTAGAAATTGGGGCTTCCGTTGCCACATGATTTGATCTAATTATTGTTTCACTCTTATTGCCATGAATTAGCTGATATTACAGGAGGGTTTTTTTTTGTGAAAAGGGGGAAAAGCCCAGTGTTATGAAACCAGAATAGGTGAAAAAAACGCACTTTATGGGGATAGTGGTAAATGCATGAAGGGTATCATATGTGGGTTGGTAAAATAAAGTGAAGTGAGTCGAATGAAGAACCATCTTTACCTTTATGGACGAAATTAGCTTCCTAGAAAAAAATCAAAATGAGTAATAATTAGTGTGTGCTTTTACCATTCACATAATCCTGTAAAACCATCTGTTAATGAATTAAATACAAATTTAACAAAGTACTGCCATGTGGGCTAGTCTTTTTAAAGAGCTCAGCCTGCAGTTTGTTTCTAGAACTGCCATTGCTCCTGTTAAAACAGGAGCATCAATTGTGTGCATGCGTGTTCCAGCCTCCCCCTCCTGCCCTCCTAGGTTAAAGGAGGTTTCCACTTCTTCAGCTAGTTTGTAAATCTGACAGCCAAACTTTTTTGAGCAGAAACTGGTTACCGAATTTGACCCAGTTTTGCAAATAGTTTTAAAACAGCTGAAATCACACTTTGGGGATTTACACATTTCATAGCACTATTTTGTCAGGTTTCGTAAGAAATTCATTATATAATACAGACCTTTAATCCATAACAGGATTAAAAATAATTATTTTCCCATTTTCTGCTTTCCTCTGAGGCTGGTTCAGTACATATCCCATTGTTTGTGTAGTCTTGCATTATTTAGTAAAAGCCTCAGATATTGAACAGCTGTTTGCTGGTTTTGACCTGCAACATTGGAATAACAGCACTACAAAGACAACAGATTTTGGCAGCTGTAAACTGTACAGCTGAACTATGATATTTGCAATTAATATGTTACTTGCAAAATTGCATCTGCTTGTTTTCATTTCTGACTGTTTTTCAAGTAGCACCACTTACTAGAATCGACAAAGACCTAAGAAATTTTGGAGATGCACATGCAGTTATATAATAAGTTTGCATTTATTTGCATTATACGTTTCATATCCAATTTTAAAGTTGGAGTCCTAAATTGGTCTGTAGATTAGGTCCACATGAATTTAAGAATTAGCCGATAGTCAATGCTGTCTTAATAGCAAATGATGTCTTAATAGGAAAAATACAAAGCATGTATTACATTTTAACTTTTCTCCAATAAACACATATTAAATACATGATTTTTTCAGATGGCAGTTGTCACTGTTATTTTAATTGCAGTAATTGCTTTATTGAATGTCATAAGCTGAGTCCAGATGCAGTTATCTTAATTTAATGGTATTTTATGCAGACGAATTTATTGACATAAATTCTGTTTGCTGCTTAACTCTAAAATGCCATTTGTCTTAATAAGGTTAGTTGACGGTCATTCCTTTACTGAAGGGAAGCTGGGGGAAGAGATGTAGAGTAGAAACTGGAAGATGGCGACTTGAGGAGACTTCGCCAGCTGCATAGACAAACAAGGCTTACTTTATTATTGCCTTAATAAAAGCTATTGAGCCCTGAGTACATAGTAGTTTCTTGGCACCTCGTACCCTGTGTGCATAGAACATCCGATTCTCCCGTTAAGTGGTCTGTTCAGTTACACTTGATTTCTCTGGCCCCTTTTTCGTTGCTTTCCAGCCATGCTGTAGTCTGACTAAACAAATTCCTAAGCAACTACTATAAAACTCTTCCAAAAAAGAAAAATATCCAGAAGGTGGGTCCCGCTCCTGCCCGGTACTGCGCAGCCTGAATTCCTGTGCAGCCCAGCAGGAAAGGGGGGCACCCAGCACATCGCGGCAACAGGCAGGAGCTTGTCTGAACAGGCCAGGGTTTAGCACTGCACGCCCTACTGCCTCTTGCTGGAAATCAAATTTGCACGCATGTGGGATAGCTCCAGGAGCTAAAAAATCTGCAAGACTGATTCTTTGTGTATTTCTTTTTGTTTGGTTTCTGAAGAAGATTTTGCATTACCTAAACTGTATTTACATTGGCCAAAAATAAGTAACTTTACCTGGATCGTAAGCTCTTGAGCCTTTTTGTATTGTCTTGGTATACTGTTTAGTACTCTCAGGGTCTTGGGATCTCCAGTATGATACATTTCCAATTAGGAAACTTAACCATGACAACCATTTTAATGCATTAAAGAATGCTAATTCGTGGTAACAAAAAAAAAGTATTTTTGTAAAGAATATTTTATACAAAAGTAAGGGAAAAAATTGAACTATGTGAAATTTGTGTAGTATAAAAGTGAAAACGTATTCAAAAATTACACAATATATTCAAAATAGTTCTTATGAATAGTTTTTTTGGTCTAGTTCACAAATGAAAAATATAGAATCTGTGCTTACCTACTTAATAGCCATTCAGAGAAAGCTATGCCGTACTCGATCAATATTCTTGAAGAGGGTTGATGAATATTCATTATGCTTGAAAATGACCGATCTAGAAACAGGTGATGAATAGGCTGCAGTCTTGAAACAAAAGCTAATACTGTAGTGGTCTGAACTTAGCCATCATGTCTTGGTTAATAATTTCTAGTTAACTCTTTTTGCTTTTTAACTGTAAGTGAGGTTGCCTGTAACTATTGAGTACAACAGGGGATTTTTTTGTTGTTCTTATATGTGAAAGAGTGATTCTACAGGTTGCCAAGTGCTCTAGCTTCATGCAACAAAGCACATGCTCAAGACATTAAATGGCTTCACTCAAGCCTTCAAGCGTTCTTTGTGGTTAGAGTTAAGCAGATGAAGAAGAATTTTGCTGGACAGAGATCTGAATAAAGTTCTCAAAAAATCATAATCCTAACATATTTCTTTGTGTAGTTAGTATACTAGAATAAGCTGGTTTTATTTACTGTACTGCCTTAGGATGAGCCATTTGACAGAATCACTTTAGCTTCTTTGACTTTAATTAGACAAGGATGCAGATACGCTTGGTGGTTCCCTGTTACTATCACAATGCAGAGCAAGTGACTTGCAATATCTGATCCTGGAGATTTTTTTTTTTTTTTTTCTGTATTCAGGTTGGAAATACCTTGTAAAACACTTTCTGAAGTAGTTCTAACATTTTATATTGAAGACGCGTTTTATGTTGAAGATAGTCTGTTTATGCTCTCAAAAACTAGTCTTGTGCTGAAAGTGCCTCAATATATATTATTTTACAAGTTTTATTGTTCTTTGTATAGATAATGGACAATGAAAATACATCACCCTTTATGAAACATGCAAAAATTAGTGGAGACTTATGTTTGCAGAACTACAGAGTTTATTTTAAATTTTGTTTCCACACCTCAAAAGGTGACAATTTTGCTGATTTAATCTGCTATGACTTTTTTTCAGTGCATCAAAATATCTGCTATAAAGTAACATAATTGAGAAAGAAAATGTAATTCAATTTAAAATGAATTAAGATTGAAAGTAACTTTTGAATACTAGGCCCAAACAAAAAAAAAAAAAGAAAACGTTTTTTGCAATAGGAAGAGTATTTCAAGATTTACTGCTGGAAAATGGAGTAAGTGAATGCTTTTGTGGCTGATGGGTTCACAGGCCACAGGTTCGCATATTCATATGTCCTGATACTTTTTTCAATCTGCATTTGATTATGATCATTTTTTTTAAGGCTGAATTTTTTTTAACCTTAGCTTTTGTTTAATTTCATTGGACACTGAGATGGTTCAGGTGGTAAAGAAACAGAACATTTAACAGTAAAGCGCAGTCCATAGTGTCATGATTAGTCAATTCTACACAGAATGGTAATCTGAGATTATACCCTTTATGGCACAATCTCCCTTCAAGCAAACTGCAGCTGAAGTGTTTTAGATGGGAAAGAGGCCTGGGCTCGCTTCTTGTGCTCATTTATGGTGCCTGAGTGTATCACACTCTTTTGCACAGTAGTGAAGGGTAATGCTGATTAGGAACTAGCAAACCTAATCAGTTTTACTTCATTTGAAAGTTTCACAATTGTGTATAACCCATGTTACCTTTACAGATGGGGCAGGTGACTTTATTTTGCCTCTGGCCCCTGAAGAAAGTCTACCCTGATCTATGACCTTTAAGACATGAGCAGGATACCTTTATTTAAATAGCACTGAAACTTTTCCTTTTATTTACTTACTATTGTAGAAAGTTTCTTTTCGCTTGCATATCCTGTTATTAAAATCTTTAAGGACACTTGCAGTTAGTTCTTCACGCTGGTTTTAGCATCTCTGCACTGCAACACAATTTGCCAAACATGTAAGCCTTACAGATGTATCTATATTTGCTGTTGCATTTTCTATGTAGACATATCTCTTTCCACAGAGATAGTGAGGCAGTGAAACAAGGTAACGGAAGGCAAAATGGGAGATGAAGAAGCGAGGACTGCGCTGCGCGTGCCTCCTTCACCCCGCTTGGCAGTGTGACAGGGGAAGGGCCAAGGGCAAACAGTGCCGTGGTCTGAGCTGGAAGGAGACCAGGCTCGCTCCTCCTCCCACCCCAGCAGGAGCACCCCCAGGAACTCCTTGGAGCTCGCTCTTAGTATGGCAGATGATTTTGGAAAAAGACAGAGGTGTTTTAATTAAAACAAAAGACAGTGTCTGTTACATGTCATCTATTTATAGGTTAGGTAAATATGTTCATCTTTTCATTTGACGTCTTTGAACAACAGTGAGGATCATTACTATTAACATATGAATATCAGCTTGGCTTTCATGTGTTGGCTCAGAGCCAGTTTTATCAGTTTTTAATGACATTGCCAAGTTCATCAGGTTCTCTCACGTAACAGGTTATTCATGCGGATAAGTGGTTATAGGGCTAAGGCCTGGCATCTTTACAAACACCTAAGGCCTTCCGAAAGACAATTAATGACATGACTCACAGACACAGTGCTTCCAGTCTAAGTGCTTTAACAGCTACCTATGTAGTTGAAGATATTTGATAATTGACGGCATTTAGTAAATGAGAAATTGCCTCTTATTTTCATGCAATACAAATCAGCAAGAGTACAGTATTCAGGTTTTATATTCAGTGAGCTTCTGTTTAGCTTACATCAATGGTAAAAGAAAAAAATAAAAAGAAGAAACAAAAAGATAGCTGTTCCTTCTTCCCAATAATCTAACTTGTCTGCAAACATTAGCACAACAGCATGGCAGAGAGTTCGACAGGTTATTTTTTTTTAATTGTAGGCTGGGTTCCCAAAACAGCTTAATTGAAATTCACTGGAAGTTAGGTTTCTTTCATTTAGGCCTAAATTTGTAATGCTCAGAGTGAAAGGTATCTGAGGATGAGGACAAACTGCTTGTATAGAGCCTCTCATGGTGGGGAAGAACCTTATGCAATAACAATGCAAATAATAATATTTGAAGAGAGAGTGTGTTTTTATGTATGTTTTTATACGATTGTTTTGTTATTGGTATTTTTTGAAAACGGGAAAAGGTATGATTTCAAAAATTAAACACCTTTAATTGAGATGCTCAAACGTTCAAATATGCTCATTTAAAATTTCAAACAAGGAAAATGCAAGGGGTCTTAACAATGATCTCCATAGTATTTTTATTCTACAGCATATGTTTACAGCTGAGTTATCAAGAAAAATTTATAGCAAAAAAGCAGAACAGGTCAAGATATCTGTGCTATAGCAGAGAAATTATAGTAACATACACTAAAATAATAATGAATCATGATGCTTCATTGGTTCCAACTTTATTATACTG
The DNA here is from genome assembly GCA_013389945.1 of Fregata magnificens. Classification (NCBI taxonomy): domain Eukaryota; kingdom Metazoa; phylum Chordata; class Aves; order Suliformes; family Fregatidae; genus Fregata; species Fregata magnificens. The sequence continues at coordinate 41,564 of WAAD01031631.1, forward strand.
CTGCTTAGCAGTGTTTCCTGTCCAGGAATATGCATATTTATCCTATCTTAAATACAAGTTCATATAAAATATGATCAATATTTAGCGACTGATTTAAAACATCTACAGTGTTTCATGGACAACATCGGGCTTCAGCCTTACTTTTCTTAAAAGGCATGCAATCACGTCATTTTTAAAAGGTACTTTACAAACAATATTAAAGTATGCTATCTCATAATCTTTTCCTAAATGTTTATTGATTTTAAGAGAAATCTCTCTATTATTACCATACTGGATATTGGCTATCGTAAGGTTTTCAAAGCATCCAATGTGAAATATTACAGGCTAGAGTCTTTCATATGTTTTGCTGTAAGCATATAAAGCAAAGCAATCATATATACCAAGCTGAAGTATCATGAAATTGATGATGAAAAGGTCTGGAAAAAGGGAGACATGTCTTTTATTAGGGGCCTATGCTTTAGAGCGGTACTTTAACTGGAACATATGACATGCAGTTTATCAGGACTTAACGCAATCTCCTCCTGTTCTTTGACCACCGTTGCATATCTTGAATAGGTCTCTGGGGGCAAGGGGGATCTCTCATGTCTCCCTAGAAAATGCCAGAAGAATGTAGCTAGCACTCCTAGGTACTGATAGGTATTAATTTCATAGAAATAGTGCAGATAGTAGCAGGGACTTGTTCCCCACATTCCTCCAGCATTCAGGAATTTTAGAAAGGAAGGTGGATTCTCCAAGCTGCTCTCTTACACAGATCACATCAAAACCAAAAGAAAACAAAAACACTGAGATCCTTTTCCCAGTGATAAGCACCAACAGTTACAGCATGATTTTCAAGAGATGCTTAGATAAGGTGGGAATTAGCTTCCCCCAAATGCAAACATTTAGAGACTGATTTTCTAGGAGATAATGCAGCTTTTATTATTTGCATACACGTTGTGCATGCATTGCTTGGTTTTTGCTGTTTGTGTCCCTCGCCACTTTTTTTAATCAGCTTGCTATTTATTTTGAGCTTTCTAATTATTTGCCTTCTGAAAAATATGTACCTTTCCAAACCAGAACATGTCAATTGCAAATATTGGACGATCTTCCATTAGGAAAAACTTCCATTTCAGCATTTGTTAACATTTTCCTGTCTGCCGTACTATGGCTAATTTTGGTTGCAACATATTAAAATACCGTGCTTGATATTGTTTTACACAGAGCAAATATGATTGCTAATGTGGGGACATCAGGCTTTCAGTGCAATTTCTACAGCTTTCATTAAGGAATAGGGCTTCATAAATGTTTCAGACCCGACTGTTGTGTGTCCAGAAGAGCCAGTGGACCACAGGCTTCTGTACAGAAAGGCAGCTCTCCAAGGATAGGATCCCCATAGCTTGGTAAACACTTTAGAGGATCCTTTTCTGCTATCACAGCTGTCATCTTCATGGCCGTTAGGGCTTGAACCTATAGACATGAAACATTTTATTACAACTGTAGGTAAGAACTCTGAGAGCTGGTAAGGATAACATTTTTGACCTCTATTGATCAAAGAGTTTCTCTAGCAGAAAGGCTTATTTTCATGTAGCCATCTAAAAGAGTTACTGCTAGGATCTGGCAAAGTATATGCTTAACTTTCCGTGCATTCTGAATCAACATTAGCATATATGTGAAGGAAAATGTAGGTAGAGGTAGATGGTAAAATTAAAAGTATATAAAAATCAATGTATACACATAGTGTTTGCAGAGACAACATTTGGGGGAAAGGTAAGATCCTGATAAACCCCACTTTATCATAGAATCCTAGAATGGTTTGGGTTCGAAGGGACCTTCCAAGATCGTCTAGGCCAACCCCCCTGCCATGGCAGGGACATCTTTAACTAGATCAGGTTGCTCAAAGCCCCATCCAACCTCACTTTGAACACTTCCAGTGATGGGTCATCCACAGCTTCTCTGGGCAACCTGTTCCAGTGTCTCACTACCCTCATCGTCACAAATTTCATCCTTGCATCCAATCTAAATCTACCCTCTTTTAGTTTAAATCCGTTGCCCCTTTGTATCTTTTGTTCCAAGTAGCAGCATGTCCTGTCCTTCTACAGATAAGTTGGAGGATCAGAAAATAAATTAATGTGTTCTCTTTATTAGTAAGCCAGGCTCATGCTCAGGAATGTATCAAACTGGTCCTTGTTGCTTATTGACTTCTCTGGTTTGGATCTCCTGCTGTAAGGAAGGACTGCTTAGATAGTAGAGGAATTTCAGTAGTGTGTAGCTTTTCCAGAAATCTTTAAGCCAAATCAGTTTGGTCTTACTCTTAAATGTTGGGTCAAACTGTTCTTGTTGTGCAAGCTTAAAATCTCCTATATACATGCATTTACTTCCTAGACCTGTCAGTCATCTGGTATTACAAATACCATGTTGATATGTATTAAGACAGTAGCAATAGTATTTTTTTCTAATAAGCTCTCTTTTTTTTTTTTTTCTGAGAATGTATGAGCAACCATGTTTTGCTTCTCTTTGAGCAGGAGACATTTTTCTAGGGAAGTATTTTAATCTTCCTTAGATAGATACTGTACAAAAAGTGCATCTTCTACAACAGGCTTGTCCTTTGTGTTTATGTATGTCACCTCTGCTGATTTTGCTGAGATAATTTTGACTAGTTTTCACTTCTGCTGGCACTATGGATATAGTTCAGGCAAAACCACGAGGTTCTATTCTAGGCCACTGAGGTTAACTTCTGGATAAGATACTATCACAAAACCTGCAGAAGATGGTAAGTAAGGAAAGGAAAAAAATAGGTTAGGGGGATGTGGAGGAGACGAACAGTCTGACTCTCAGATACAGGAATGTATAAGCAGGGCTAGCAATTAAAAAAGCCATATTTCTAGTTTAAATCTGAGAGTTTTTGACCTGGAAATAATTGGTAAGAAAATTACACCATTTTAATCACTTTTCAGACCAGAGATATATTTAAATTGCAAATACAAGCAGCTGTTACCTAGTTACACTAAATTAGAAGAAGAAAAAGGTAAACTACATCTAAACTGATGAGGATGTTCATCTAATCCCACAGCTACAACTTCCTGTACAGAGTTCCAAGTTTGGGGTGAAGGTGACTCATCTGATTTATGTCCTTCATTCATTTACTTTTCCATTCATTCGTTTGCTTATTTTTAAAACATTTAAAACTCAGCTTCTCAGTTTTCTATCAATAGGAATAGTTGTGAAGATATCAATTATTCCTGCTTTCAAAGTTATTTGAAACCTGAATTTCTTTTATACACACTCACTAGCTAGGGTTCCAATATTTTCTCGTAACATTTACCTTTTATTGAATAAAATACACATTTTGAGTGGACAAATTATCATTGCGTCCCCAGGTTCTTCCTGCAGTAATTTCCATTGATTGGAGTGCATGTGCTTGTGAGAACAGAGATGATCAACTGCACTGAGTCAACAAGACACTCATTATACTACCAGATGCTTTTATTTTCACATAGCAAGAGGAGCTTTATGGACCATTGTTTTCTTTTTCTCCCAGAAGGATTTTCCAGTGTACTTATAATTCCAGAAATGGATGCTCCATTACATGTTTAAAGAAATTCCTGGCAAGACCTTAAGAAATACAGGCTATGCTACACAGACACATTCTTTATGAATGTACTGAACTTTCAGCATTTGTTTTAAGAGGTAATTCTGGGGAAAAACAACAACAAAACCTGCAACAACCAACAAAACCAACCAACACCCCCTCACACCCTTCTTCCCTCATGATAAAAATATGTTACCTGATTATTGGGTTTTTTTCTTCCTGAAAGAGATGACAGAAACACTCATTGTCTTTCATGTCTTACTGTATGGACACAAACCACAACAGCTATCTGATTATCACCCCAGATTGGTTATTTCTGTGGTTTCTCTGAGTTTACAAACAAAATGTGTTGTTTTTCCCCACGCATATATTATTCTCTTTCTCTAAGTGCTTGTTACGAATTGACTTAATTTATCAAATACATGTAATGGATGTTGCATATTTGAGATATAGTTGAACTTCTAAAGGTTGTGTTTATTCATTCACGTCTTTCGGAAGCCCATTGCCAAACTCTATCAAAAGCCTTTCAGACCTGCTAGTTGGCGTGGGAATATCACCAGATTACTAATGCATTCTGCTTCTGNGATTGAAAAGGTATTGTTTGAATCAAGGATAAAATTTTCATTTTTCCATTCAATAGGACATTTTTTGCCATGTCACACATAAACTTTTAAGTATTTACTCATGATTCTTACTATCCCGGATTAAATTCAGTTTTCTTAGTACAAGTATAAGAAATTCCATCACATTAAACTAAAGAAGACAGGGAGAAAGCTAGATTCCCACATCTGCTAGAGAATTTATAGAAGTC
>WAAD01031631.1:52855-73018 GCA_013389945.1 Fregata magnificens
GTAAGAATTCAGTTGAATATACTTGTAGCGCTTTTCTCTCTTCTTTGTACAAAGTGGTTAGATAACATCTTGGCACTGTCTGGGAAACAGAACTAGTCAAGAATACAGAAGGCCAGTTTCTAAGGTCTACTTCATATAATGCTGTGTAGCTTTCACTGACTGCTGATTAGATTTTGGATAGAGGTTAAGATGCTGATCGTGACCTACAGAACCCGATATGATTTAGGGCCTGGTTTCAGGGCTACCCGTGTGGTGCTGTCACAGCTGAAATTAGTTCCCCTGCTTAAGAAAGGATATGTTGGTGGCAAGCTATCTTTTTTTTAATCATTATTATTTGAGGGTAAGGAGGAAAGGCTTGCTTTCTAAGGAATTTTCTCCCTGAATCTCTTGGAGCCTGTATCTGTTGATATGTAGGACTCAGCAGTACCTTTTCCTTTTTCTTCTCCTTTTTAACATTTTGAGAGAGAAGAGGAATTTTAATACATTGTTCGCTAAAGATGCTGGTCTCACTGCAACATTGTAGAGTGATGCTTTATTATCATGGGATATATTCATTTATTTTGAGGGAAAATTGTGATTTACAGTTTTCCTTCATGTTCAGCAAGGGTTCAGAATATGTAATATGGTTCCCCTTCCTGAATGGTAAAATATTAACTAAGGACACATAAAGAACATATGATTCCTGTGGGTAATCCTATATTTCTTCCGGTTATTCTACTCTTTGAGGGAGCAGCTGTCATATGATGCTGTTGTTCTGAGCTGGGAAAGTAAAATGGTATGTGGCTGCCCCATGAGAGGGATTTTTATATTGAGTGGACCTAAGAAAATATTTTGACTATGCTTCAGATTTTCTCTATCCTCTGTATGATGGCTTCTACTGACAGACTTGATATTCATAACATTCCTCTTCCTTTCTTAAAGTCTTCCTTTCTTTCTAGGCTCTCTTTCCTGCAAAAGGTTGGACCAGATTATCTTCTGAGGTCCCTTCTAACCTGGGCTGTTCTGTGGTTCTGTGGTTCTAAGTCTGAAGGAGAACTATGATAACGAGGACAAGAAATCGGACAGACAGTGCCATTACCTGAAGTTCAGCTGCATATTTGGTAGAACCTAGTAGAGAAATGAAGGTAGGGTGGCTGCCCTTGGAGGAGAAGGTGAAAGGGGGCTCTTAGATGCTAATCAGCTGACCTTCTGGACCTACAAAGGGGTTTCGTTTGCTTAAACGTTAGACCTGAAGTTAACAGTATAAATACAGACTGGGCAAGATGCTGGATCAGGAGGTGTTTGACCACAGAGAAGAAAGGTGGGCCAAGAAGAAGCAGGATTTCAATGGGACATAGTCAGAAGAAGTGGATGGTAGGAAGAGACTGACTTAGCAATACCGTTCCTAGAGAATGCGTATTTATAAGTCTGATGCTCAGTTTATCTGATGATGTGAATTGGCTATCCTGTGGTTGTAGGGGGCTTACTTGTATCCAAATACCTTAAGTAATTTTCACTCTCAGCAGTTATTCCCAGCAGTCTGTGAAGAAGCTGGAAGATGGGGAGATGTAGCTAGATATCTTATGACTTCTGCTGTTTGGGTGCCTGCCTGCCCACTCCTTTCACAAGCATTTCCCTGTGGCAAGCAGCTCCCTGAAAGCTGGTAAAAGGCTTTGAACTGTTTTACAAAATGCAGTTGGCAGAGGAAAAGTGCTTTCCATCAAGAAAGCTGGAGCACAGTGTTTTCCCAGCTGCTCTGAGGTGCCATATGTTTGCTGCATGGCTACTAATGCTACTCCTTATTTCTTCAGGAGACTTCACAGACGTAACCCTCTGTAGTGATACTTGAATGAGGATAAGCAAACTGCTGGCATGTGGCAGTATTTCACTAGGGTTAATGCCAGGGTCAGCCCTGTCAAAGTAGCTGACACAAGGTTCCTTGAGGAATATGGAGATCAAGACCATCAGTATTACCAGTCTCATTCAACACTGTAAGACCTTGGGAGCAAAACTCGCAAATCTTTCTGACTTGGTCAGCACAGCAACTGAGATTCAGCTGATCAGGATACTAGAAGGGTGTTCTTCCAATGGCATTTTAGATGTGGTTGTTGCAATTTCCGTTAACAATAACTGTAGGATTTAGCACAGTAAAATCGCATGGTGTATAACCAACTGAATCTGCCTCCCCCATGCTCCCAGACCTTTACGGGGATGGCTATTTGTCAAGCAGTCAAACCATTGCTCCTCAGGGTGAGAAGGTATGCTTTTCTGCCCCAACTAGTAGTCCGGACAATAAACAGGAAGTCAAAACACCGGGTGGGGAATAAGGTGCTGAGCAAATGCAGGTAGGGCTCAGTTTCAGAGCTCTCCCTGGGGGCTGACAGGATGGCAACCACCAGGAAGAAAAAAAGTGAGCAGTTGAGCATGTGGGAGAGTCAGGATGAATGGCAGTTGCCTAGGGTTTGGAAGGGATAACAGCCAGGAGAATATAAGACAAAACCAACAATGTGCTGGAAGGAGTGTTGACAAAAGTCCCTTAAAAACTTGCTATCAAAAACAGATACACAAATCTTCTCTCTATTAGCAGGCTTTGAGACAGTCTTCTATAGTGTAACATGAAGAGGTCAGACGTCACATTATGGCTAGAGATTTGCAGTCAATGGGAGGGCTAAAAACAATGAGACACCGAGAGAGTACGAGGAGAGGTATCTGTGGGGAGGGAAATTGGTCAAGGTTTTAAAGTTACAAGGCCTTGGTTTCCAGAATGATGCTGCCAGGGGAGCCCACGTCCATTTCTTACCTCTACAGATCCTCAGTAAATGATAGCATTGATTCACAACTGCTTAAGGTTATTACTCATCATTCATTGACTTGGCTGCAGTTACAATCAGGAATTGGGGTCCTGGTGAAGTGCTGTGCTAAGTCTCTGTTCTGCTTCCTACCGAAGTCAAAGACGGTTCTGGCTTTAATCTGTTTGGACGTCAGACCTCCAGTTAGCATCTTGGGAGAAGGGCTGGGCTTGGTGCAGTCAGAGCACTTCTGGAGGAGGAGGAAGAAAACCAGAGAAAGAAGATGACGACTTTGAGGAGCCAGCACAGAAGCAAATTACACAGGAACAGGGTTGCAGTGAACACTGGATAAATCCCACCTCCTTCATGATGCAAATTAAACAACTAATTTTGAAGGTGGAAAGCAGTTAGGAAGCTCTTCGCCAGCCACAGTACTACTGGGGCATTTGCCTAGTAGTGTCACCTCACCAAGTCAGTCTGTGCAGATCACTGACTACAGCTGTTGCACAGGATACGTTGTCGTCTCAGTGTTACCAGAGCTATGAAGGATGACAGGGAAGCATGGGGTTCCTCCTGAGTCAATATAATAGTGTTATCATTATAATATAATATTATTTTGTGTAATAAAAGTAATGGTCAGATTTTGGTGCGGATATGGAATTTCAGGTCATGCTGGACTCTAAATTTCTAAAAAGGAATGGGGTGCTCATAAAAGGCCATCAGTAAGCAAGTGAATTAGAGATGTTTTTCTCCATTTGATAGCAGGGACCTTGGTAGGAAGAGCTGGATTTAAAAAAAAAAAAAAAAAAAAAATATTGCTCTCTTTTTCCTTAAATGTAAAATAGTAATGTGGCTATATGGCTACATGGGGCTGGTGAGGTCATAGCTGTATCTCCCTCATGGGAAGACAGGACCAACATCAGTATTTACTGCCATGAAATCCTGTAACTGATGTAGATTTTCAATGGGATGAGAAAAACTTCAGAAAGCTAATTGTTATGGAATTAAGTGGGAAAGAAAAAAAGTTTTCTGGATTGCTCTGGATGGGTTACATTAGCACTGTAATATCTGATCTTGTCAGTGATACAGTTGAGAGAGGTACATACTACGCTGGATAATAAGGATTCATCATCAGAGTGTGACAAACACTCAATACTAGATTGTGAACATGGCTGAGAGTACAAAAATTGTGTGCAAGGAAATACACTGTGGTTGACTGGCTAAATTTAGTAATGATGGAGTTCATCTATCAGCTAAAGATTAAGCAAAAAAAAAATCTCTTTAAATTGTGTAATGACCAAATGAACTTGCTAAATATACGGAAAAAAATAATTTAAAGTTGTCCAAGCATAGTATCAATAAGGAAGTCTTTCTATGCAGTATACAGTGCATTTCAGCTGAATGGCAAAGGGCCAGCCCTAAGAAGTAAGAGATTCAGTAGTAGGCTTATGAGCCGAGATACAAACAATAGAATAAAATGTTGGGAAATTAGGTAGTGGACTTTACATTTTGCTCAAAGGAGAGGAGAGGAGGGAAACCTCAGAAGACTCACAGACCAGCTTTTCAGCTATGTTCATCATCTATACTCATTCCGTAAGGCACGTGACTGCTTGACTACATGTATATGATTATAAAGTTGCAGACTGCAATATAGTCACACCTTAGTTTCTGTCATTCAGTGTTTGAGTGTCTGAGTCAATGTCTGTGTAGGCTTAAATCTAGTCACATAGAAATGTGTATTTTCCTCAATCAATTTTCTAATGAGATTTTTATTCACTTGTCATTTCAGACTGGCTAAACTAGATAAAAAATATTTTAAAACTGTTCCTCTTTATTAAGCATATTAACAGACCAGGAAAAACAAACAAACAAACAAAAACTCTTACAGATTTACAATGAACTCTGATAGTAAGAGATGTCCATGCCTACCAGAAAGACTCCATTACAGTGCTGAAGCAATTAGACTCTTCATCTTTACTTTTTCTTAAAAAGCTAACACTCAATGTGCAAATCATGGTTTTCCATTGCAGCCACACAAGACCAAAGCACTGAAAACCAACTACCAACATATACCAACCACATATATTAAACCCCCCCCCCCCCGAATATACCAAACATGTTGAGCACAATTATCAGTAAATACAACCTTTTACTAAGATGAAAATCTTACTATATTGTCTATACAATCTTTATATGAAAATTATCTTTTAAGTCAGTTCGGGGAAAGTAGAGTAGGAGTAGGAACTGTTTTAACATTAAACCATAATAAATTTAAGCTTCAACAACCTCGTTCAGGCAATAAGGGGTGTGGAATGAGTTTCAGTGAAACACTTAAAATTTCAACTGTTCCAGACTGTGCAAACTTCACCAGCATTTTAAACATCCTGAAACCAGCAAGGCTTAAGCACATGCCAACAGAAAGTGACAGGGAAGTACCTTCTCCAAATTACGTCTGTCAGAAAACTACCAGCTGCAAACTGTTCATGTAGAAATTGAGGCTCTAACTTTTTGCAAAGATCGCTGCAAGCAGGACTTTGAGCTCAAAGGAAATGAGCTTTACCTTGTCTATTCAACAAGTTATCCTTAAAAACTAAATGCTCTTACAAACACAGTCTTTGGGGGCCTATTTCTAAAATGAATCTCTGAAGTATAAAAGAAAGAAAGAAAAGATGTAAGAAAAAATCTTTTCCTCCCTAGCTCCTCTTTAATTTATGTTCACAGCTCAGGGATTAGGGTTATCATGTTTTTTTCGCACTTACCTGAATGCCAGCCTGATTTAAGGCTACTGTTGCTATCAGAGTGATTGTGAAGAAGCTTCTCTGATGGGAAGCATCCCATCCTGATGGGATGCACTGACGAGTGCTGAGGCAGCTGGCAGATGCTGTTGCCAAGCCACTCTCCATCATCTTTGAAAGGTCATGGAGGACAGGAGAGGTGCCCGAGAACTGGAGGAAAGCAAATGTGATGCCAGTCTTCAAAAAGGGCAAGAAGGAAGACGCAGGAAACTACAGGCCAGTCAGCCTCACCTCCATCCCCAGACAGGTAATGGAACAGTTCATCCTGGAGGTCATCTCCAGGCGTGTAGAGGAAAAGAAAGTTATCAGAAGTAGTCAACATGGATTCACCCAGTGAAGATCATGCTTGACCAACCTGATAGCCTTCTCTGATGGCGTGACTGGCTGGGTAGATGAAGGGAGAGCAGTGGATGTTGTTTACCTCGACTTCAGCAAGGCTTTTGACACTGTCTCCCATAACATCCTCATAGACAAGCTTAGGAAGTGCGGGTTAGATGAGTGGACAGTGAGGTGGATTGAGAACTGGCTGAACGGCAGAGCTCAGAGGGTTGTGATCCAAGGGCTTAAAGTCTGGTTGGAGGCCTGTAATTAGCGGTGTTCCCCAGGTGTCTGTACTGGGTCCAGTCCTGTTCAACATATTCATCAATGACCTGGACAAAGGGATAGAGTGTACCCTCAGCAAGTTTGCTGATGATACGAAAGTGGGAGGAGCGGCTGATACAGCAGAAGGCTGTGCTGCCATCCAGTGAGACCTGGACAGGCTGGAGAGCTGGGCCGAGGGGAACCAAATGAAATTCAACAAGAGCAAGTGTAAGGTCCTGCACCTGGGCAGGAACAACCCCATGTACCAGTACAGGTTGGGGGTTGACCTGCTGGTTGACCTATGCTTTTCTCACCTCTTGGGTCTCTACACTGGAAGCATATTGACTGAACATGGAAGAAGGTATGCAATAAACTTTAAATAGAAGAAGTAAGGCTACACCTGCCCGATGAGCAGAGGAGACGTGAATTCCACTGGACTAGTATTTCAAAGGACAGGTACCTAAGTGATGTGACAGTGCTCACTAACAGCCCGTGCCATTTTTTCTGGTTCTCTGTGGTTTGGATTTTTTTTTTTTTTAATGGTTGGTTGGGGTTTTTTTTAAGGATCTGAGTATATGTTTTAGAATTTCACTAAGATTTTATTTTCATTGAAACTAATTGCTCTGTGTGATGTTGATTTTATACTGCAATTATTGAACTGTTCTTTAGCAGCACTGGTTATATGGACATATCCACAATCTGCAGTTTCTTTTGTCAAAATACACCTTCAAGTTAATTGCCTTTAGTAAATAAAATTAAATTATCACACAGGGGTCCTTTGGTAAGATCTTTCTTCTGATCTCAGGGCATTGCATTTCAACCGTTGTTATAATTAGCACACTGTTATTGATATATTTTGAGACAACTCTAACAAATTTTGGTTTCAAAACCAGAGTTTTTATGAAAATAGATTGGATAGCATACTACAAACACAGAGGTATTAATTCTGCAGAATTCATAAGGTCAATAACTAAATTAAAAATAAGACATGTAGAACACAGAATTTGCTTTAGAAATGTAGGAAGGGTATCTTGAAGAGTAAAAGTGACATGCTAGTGAGAATGATGAGTAATAGTGTGAACCTAGTGAGATCTAGAAAAGGAAATTTTCAGTGAAGAGAGGCAGTGCTATAAAAGCCCAGTGCAACAGCTTTCAATTTGTAGGTTCACTATGCTGACTCCCAGCAGTCAGAAGTCCTGAGGCACTGTACAAAAATCAGATGGATTGTTTCAGCAGTGGTACATGGGTGTTTTAGGCCCTATATTATTCTTTACATTGTGGCCCTGCTGCCCCACTGTAAAAGAACATGCAGATAAGTCATGTAATATGTAACCAAAGGCCTTTATAGGTTGATGTAACTTGTGATAATAAGTAAAAACACAGGAAATATAAAAAATCAGCTAGTAGATGAATTCCAAGGAAAAAAATCAAACTACTAGAACTTAATTACCTCAAAATAAGTAATGTTGAAGGCTTTACTTGGAAAACTTTGAATTAGATATTTGTACACCTACTGGCATGAACATGCTTTTCTTGGTGAAGTTTTAGTGCATTTAGGCAAGAAGATGAGTTTCAACTTTACAATCAGATAAAAAAACATGATAGGAAGATAATTGAAAAAAATAAAGATAAAAATTACAACTCTTCCTGAAATTATCTTTCAGAATGAGAGACTGAATTAATTTGTTAGGAAAAAAATGGCAAGTTCTTGATGCAGAGTACTCAGTTTTGAAAAGCTGGAGAGCGCTCTCTCCTGTCCCTGAGTGAAGTTGAAAGAAAATCATAAAATCATTACTGTGCAAACTCTGTTTTGTTACTTCATGCTGTCACTGTTCTACTGAAGCTTTCTTTTTTCAGTGTAGGGTGACCATGTACTGGTGTTGCTTCGTGCTGCTGGAGTCTGTGTGGCTTTTCAGCTTCTGTTTGATGTATTATCTGATGTCTCTTTTCCCTCTTCTCATTTATGTCATTTTACTACTATTCTCCTCAAAGACACACTTGTATCTTGATCACTCCTTTAGGCACATGTCAGAAAAAGTTAAAAAGAAAAGGCTGTGAAAAGTGATATGCTGGATATTTGCTTATATCCCTGCCATAGAAGAGCATACTCTCAAAGTGACCTGAATCGCAGTTTAACTATCCACAAATACATGGATACATATACATAAAATCCTCAACTATCCTTTGCTCCACAAATAACACAAATGTACCTGCATCTGTGCATGTATGTTTGCATATAACCAGTTTAGGTTGGTAGATGCAGTTGACCCACTTCTAGGCTAAAAAGCCAGTTAACAGCAGAAATAATACATTTGAGTGGTAAAGTGTTAAAGCAGTAAGCTGTAGAAAGTCTTTTACACGCTAATGTGGAACATAGACTAAGGGTTAACGATTGCAGGAATATTTGGAATTGGGTCAAAAAAGGGTCATTAAGCAAATAGAAATGTCACTATGAAGTTAATTATTGGAAAAATATATAAATAGGAAAAGGAATGACCTTTTTCCTTATAAAAAGCAAAGCAATAATAGCTCTGACTGCAAGCAGATAGGCACACTAATGCTTGCAGTGCTCCACGAGTATACATCAGCCATGACCTGTAAATGTCTTAACATTGAACCTCTGTTGAGGAGATACTGCCAGAAGAGTCAAGCTGAGTCACATTATGTTCCAGTCTTCTGAAAGTGAGTACACGGGAAGGAAGCAGAGATAAAGTGACCTAAATTAAAAGCGGAATCTGTGTTTTCTGAAGTGAAACCACTGTGCGCTAATTTCTACATTTAACTTCCAAATCAACTGACTAAAGATACTCAAAGATTACAAGGATTAATTAAAATAAATAATAAGCACCCTTTCATATCAAGTATCACATCTGGAATAGATTGGCACTTCACAGAATCACTGAATCAGAATCACAGAATGGTAGGGGTTGGAAGGGACCTCTGGAGATCATCTCGTCCAACCCCCCTGCTCGAGCAGGTACACCTAGAGCAGGGTGCACAGGACCGCGTCCAGGTGGGGTTTGAATATTTCCAGGGAAGGAGACGCCACACCCTCTCTGGGCAGCCTGTTCCAGCGCTCTGTCACCCTCCAAGTAAAGAAGTTTTTCCTCATATTCAGGTGGAACTTCCTGCATTCCAATTTGTGCCCATCGCCCCTTGCCCTATCCTTGGGCACCACTGAAAAGGGTCTGGCCCCATCCTCTTGACACCCACCCTTTAGATATTTATAAGCATTGATGAGATCCCCGCTCAGTCTTCTCCAGGCTAAACAAACCCAAGTCTCTCAGCCTTTCCTCATCGGAGAGATGCTCCCGTCCCCCGATCATCTTCGTAGCTCTCTGCTGGACTCTCTCCAGCAGCTGCCTGTCTTTCTTGAACTGGGGAGCCCAGAACTGGACACAGTACTCCAGATGTGGCCTCACCAGGGCGGAGTAGAGGGGGAGGATAACCTCCCTCGACCTGCTGGCCACACTCCGTTTGATGCACCCCAGGATACCGTTGGCCGCCTTGGCCACAAGGGCACAGTGCTGGCTCATGGCCAACTTGCTGTCCGCCAGCACTCCCAGGCCCTTCTCAGCAGAGCTACTTTGCAGGAGGTCAGCCCCCAACCTGTGCTGCACAATATCTCAATTCATAAAAGCCAGAATCATTCATTCTTTCATGTAGGTATGTTGAAAATTCCGAATTTAAAGTAGGTGAGATTCCTATATTTTAAATAATAGTTAGTTCCTGGAATAAGCAGCTGCAGAAGGGGAAATCTTAGCTCTCATGCGGATTTGTTATCTCTGGATGACTTGAAGCATGAGCAACAATCTGGATAGTGCAGTGTTAGCAGTAGTTTGGATTCAGATTTTCAGATTCAGTCTGATAATATATTTTGCAGTGCCGTTAGTGTTATGTCAATGGTATTATTATTTTCTCCTACCTTTTTTAAAAGGAAAGAACTCTCTCTCTCCATCCTGACAGCAAAAGAAAATTATGCTGGGCGTTTTTTTCTTTAGTTCAAAAAAACCCAACAACTCAAAACTCCCCAAACTGTGTGTCCCTTCCGGTCGTGTGCCAGCTGTTTGAGAGGGCTTCTTACTGACTTCGCTGCACTGCTGATCAGCTCCTCAGTAAGCCTGGAAATCTTAGTGATGACATTTCCAAATAAAACAGTTCCTTCCTTTGTTATCTATTTCACTGATGTGAAGCAATATACCTTAGAGACAGACCAAGATTTTTTCCCAGCTGGTAGCATGACATGTCAGATGTTTTACACACGCATGTCTTCATCTCATAATCATTTATCTATTTTCTCAAAGTTCAAACATATGCACCCTTGAGTACCTGTTCAGATCAAAGAGGTTCAACTAGGCGCTCACTTTGGGCTTCAGGAGTAATACCAGAAGTTAATGTTAAGCTTCTGTCAACATAAGATAACTATTTAACATTCTTGGCACTTGTGGTGCTATACAGGTAGATTGTAAAATACGAGGTGTAAAATGAATGCACACTGAACGCAAGGAAAGGGAACTTGACCATAATCAGCTTCTCCATATCATTGGGGGTAGTTTTAAGAAGTGTGAAATGCTTCACACACTACTTCATTCCCTTGGTGTTTTACAATTTTAAACCGTTGAAAGATCTACAGAAAAATTGAGGTAAGTACAGCTTTTTTGTTGTGACAGACAGAAGGATTTAATAATAAATCAGCTACTCCTCCTGGCAAACCCAAAGGACAAGTTTTTGAAGGCAATGTATTGAAATCTATTTTAAGAGCAAACACAAACAATGTTCACAATGCCTGATCTTGGTCAAGTCATACTTATGAAAGTCCTGGAGAGAAGAAATATTTTTGTCATATATTAAAAAATTGTGGGGCTAAGTAAACATGATCAGATTTTTGATGCATTGAAAATTGGTATCTAAACATTTTATATGAATGTATTTCAACTTCGGAAGTATGATGCTATCTCAGTTATAATTCTAGACTACTGTTACTTGTAATCTGCGTAGTCTTATGTAACATCTCATATTTTTTCTGCTTACGGAATAGAAGGTTGGGAATGCCAGCAAGAGGAGGATTTACGAGAACAGAAAGCAAAGTGTCCTCTGGTGCAAAACCTCATATGGATACTCATTTCTCACTAGACTGTTTCTGAATTCAACGCTTGTTCCTATATGAGTAAATCATCTATGGGAATATTCAGTGATTGGACAGTATCATAAATAGCACAGAAGTGAAGTCAGTATTTTGTTTTCCAAAAGAATATAAATGTGCTATCTATATTTTTGCCCATCTTTATTATATTTCAAAACTAGTAACAGTTGAGTGTTAATCAACATGTCAACCTGCCTGGTTTAGGTACTGATACAGCAAGGAACATTTGTAACATAACCAAATGAGTCATTTCCAAAAGATTAGAGAAAACGGTTGGGTGTATCTTCTCCATCTCTACATATCAAGATTTTAATAAACATTTAGTATGTATTTTACACATCCCATGGCTGTAGTTTAATTATCACAAAGTGTATTTATGGAATTGGGTATATAGAATCTTTATAATGTATGCTTTATAGACTTCTAGAAAACAGAAGTGCTCCCTGGATAGAAACATTTAGAGAAAACTCTTTAATGTGTTATTCAACTCAAGAATAAGTAAGAGTATTTGAAAGCAAACCTGCCTCAGTAGAGTGTTTCAGAGAAGTAAAGGTTAACAGATGAAGTAATTAAATGATACTCAGTCCATAGCTGAAAGCATCAGAGCTATAACATGCAGGATAAATTGTATCAGGTGGGAAGATGTTTTTTTATTAGTAGAGAAAAAAGGTGAGACAATTAGATCCATATTGCTTGCTAGAAGTCATACAAAGATTTTTGATGCTTTGCTCAGTGGTAAATTACTTTCTTAGTCTCCCAGCTGCTGACATCAGTTCTTTGGAACAGTGGGCTGAAATTTTTCTGTATTTGTTTGTTTGCTTATATATGCAACTTTGCACTGCCTGACTTTGAACTGCTTTGAAACTTGATGCACAAGAAACCCTCTAACTTCTGTGCATGGGTTCTAGAGATAGAAATAGGTAACTGTTTAGCCAGATATACAGATAATGCAAAAACCAGTGAGCTCTGGTGATTTCATGACAGACTGACTAGTACTGACTAGTGACCAGTCCTTCCACCCTGAAACCTGTAGTTTCTGAAGGCTGTAATGACTAGAAGGCCAAGTCTTTTATAACTGTTAAACCACATGTATTGGGTTTACCTGGCAAGGTTTTGGTAGCAAGGGGGCTACAGGGATGGCTTCTGTGAGAAGATGCCAGAAGCTTCCTCCATGTCTGACAGAGCCATTCCACCTGGCTCCAAGACAGACCTGCCTCTGGCTAAAGCTGAGCTGATCAACGATGGTGGTAGCACCTCTGTTATAACATATTTAAGAAGGGGGAAAAACTGCTGCACAACAGCAGCCGGGAGAGAGGAGTGAGAATATGTGAGAGAAACAACTATGCAGATACCAAGGTCAGTGAAGGAGGGGGAGGAGGTGCTCCAGGTG
Source organism: Fregata magnificens (assembly GCA_013389945.1). Classification (NCBI taxonomy): domain Eukaryota; kingdom Metazoa; phylum Chordata; class Aves; order Suliformes; family Fregatidae; genus Fregata; species Fregata magnificens. The sequence continues at coordinate 65,534 of WAAD01031631.1, forward strand.
CCAGAGCAGAGATTCCCCTGCAGCCCGTGGTGAAGACTGTGGTGACACAGCTTGTCCCCTGTAGCCCATGGAGGTCCACGGTGGAGCAGATATCTACCCTGCAGCCCGTGGAGGACCCCACACAGGAGCAGGTGGATGTGCCCTGAAGGAAGCTGTGACCCCATGGAGAGCCCGCACCAGAGCAGGCTCCTGGCAGGAGCTGTGACCCTGTGGAGAGAGGAGCCCATGCTGGAATAGGATTTCTGGCAGGACTTGTAACCCCATGGGGGACCCACACTGGAGCAGTCAGTTCCTGAAGGACTGCACCCCATGCTAGAGCAGTTTGTGAAGAACTGCAGCCCGATGGGAGGACCCATGCTGGGGCAGTTCATGAAGGACTGTCTCCCATGGGTGAGACCCCACACTGGAGCAGGGGAAGAGTGTGAGGAGGAAGGAGGGGCAGAGACAGTGCATAATGAACTGACCGCAACCCCCATTCCCCGTCCCCCTGCACTGCTTGGGGGAAGGAAGTAGAGAAGTCGTGAGTGAAGTTGAGCCCAGGAAGAAGGGAGGGCTTTTTAGTTTTGTTCTTGTTTCTCATTGTCATCCTCTCTTATTAATTGGCAATAAATTCAGTTAATTTCTCCACGTTGAGTCTTTTTTGCCCGTGATGGTAATTGGTAAGTAATCTCCCTGTCCTTATGTCAACCCACGAGCTTTTTGTTGTATTTTCTCCCCCTGTTCTGTTGAGGAGGGTGTATGATATTGTGCCTTGGTGGGCACCTGGCAGTTAGCGAAGGTCAACCATCACACTAGAGAAGAGTAACTTCACAGGAAGTAAGCAAATGTAGGGGATGTGGACTCCTTCTGTTAGAGATTTCAAGTAATTTACACTTCATGGGCAGTCACAGTCAAGTATAAATACCTTACCACAAAGTATTAAACTTACCTTTTGCATGTCAAACCAGGTAGACCAGTACTTGAATTCCCATGACTGTCATGCAAAAGATGGAAGGGCAAATATTATTTGAAACTGCAGTTCAAAGTAGTCTGTGTTCAACATATATATAAGCAAGCAAGTTAAGAAAAAGATGTTCAGCTATAATAATTTAGAAGTATTCAAATTCTATAGCTTAGCTTATTGCAATAAGTCAGTGGGATTCCTGACAGAAATAATATTCAGGGTTAATACAGCATAAGGAGGAAAAGGCTGCTAGATCCAAACTACTAGAGATCTCCAGGCAGTTTTCAAAGAAGGTCCTAGTCACACCGTTAATTACATTCAGACTTGCTGAAGTCTCCTAATTTCAATCATTTAGTGCATTTTTCTCATTCTAACTTGAGAAGGTTAATGTCTTTCCTATGTTCCTTAAAACACATATTATCTAAGTACCACTGATTCAGTTAAATTCCATTAAGTTACAAAAAATGAGCCTGAAATCAGTGATCTGCAAAATTCTGGTTCATTTCTGGTATCGTACATTGTAAAACCACTACAAAATTTGAATTCTGATTTTCAATTTTCAAATTTCCTCTGAAAATTAAGAATTCTGAGATTTTACTTCAGCTGTTATACTTGTGAATTAAATGCTCCTCATCTGGTTCTTGATTCAGGAAGGGGCTTGAAATTAAGCACATGAAGCTAGCATAGACGTTCTGGATGCAGGGTACAAAGGAGAAGAAGAGGAGACAAACCAAGTGCCTTAGGCAGATAACAGTAAAAATATTACCGTGTAGGAATCATGTCATAGAGGAAAGGTCATGACTGATGCAGTGATCTTATGTTAAAGTATTTTATTTTTGCAATAAAACTTGAGTCTGAGAAGAAGGACAATGGACAGCAGACGAATAATTTTCTCTGGATGTTTTGTCCACTGGGAAAAGAAATCTTGCCTATCTGCAGGCTTCTGGTTTGTTTTAAAGATTAGGTGCTTTGGGATTCTTCTAATGTAAACATAACATCTACTTATTGGAATAAAAATAGCAAGTTATTTGCTGTGGTATTTGGAAATTTTGGTGATGAGTGACATACACTAAAAGAGATAATACCTGACTCAAGAAAAGTATGGGGAAAGAATTACAGTAATCAGGTTCATGGAAGAAAAAAGGTGCTCAAGAAAACGTCTAATGATTGACAAAGACAGATGAGGCATGTTCAGAATGCTAACAAAGTTGCAGCAACCTTTGGGAGTTACCAAGATATATAACATTTCACCGGAACTATACAGTTTGCAGGGATACAAAGACCCTTACCTGCAGTACAATCGAAGAAATAAAGAAATAGTAAGGGACCACAGTATTCCACCACCCCACCCCCCGAAGGCAGATTATAATTAGGTGAAGAGGCAGAAAATGAACAGAGAGACTCATGTTTAACAAAGCTTGTGTCTCTGTATGTGTGTATGTGTGTGCATGTGCGTGTGAAAAGGGAGCAAAGGCACAGGAGAGCATAGACAGAATGTATGTGGACTTTAAAAAGTGCTGATACAGTGCTGCACAAAAGGCTTGTGGGCCAGGCCAGTAACTATTATATCAAGGATGAACTGTTATACACCTAGGATAACTTAGTGGAGATTTATTTCATTCATAGTTCTGAATAAAATCTTTATTGGACTGCAAGTGCAGAGATATACAAGGTGACTGGTGAAATGTCAAAAGAATGAATATTACGGTCATCATTTACCTTTCAGAAGAAAGGCAAGAAAAGCTGCATCATTTAGCAAGAAAAGCTTTATACTTCAGAATAGCTAAACGAGCATGGTTGGCAACTGAAATACAGGTTAGGCTTGGTTAGATTCAAATCTTAACTCGTACTTAGATTTGAAGTGCTCAGTTCTGGGTTTCAGGCTTGTCCCCAGTGGGATCACAACTAACAAAAAGAAAGGAATACAGTCCTGGTGTTATTCTTACAAAGGATTAGTATGTTCCAGGATTTGAGTATAATTTAAGCTTCTTAACTATGCACGTCTTCAGTAGATTATGAAAACCCAGCTAAATTTCCATCACCATTATAAGCTATTAACTATAGATTGCCATTCTTCTCACACAACAATAGATATGTGAAGTCATCTCTGGAACAGTTTTGTCATAGATTGTTCAAAAAGGTAACGTATGGAGAGGAAGAAGTGGGAGGGAAAGAGAGAGGTACATTACCAGACAGCAAAGTGATAACAGAGATGTATGAATTTTAGATGTTCAAGAATAATTAATATAACAAATAAGTCTGCATGGGGAGAGAAAGTGAGAGAACTGTTCTGAACAACACACAGGAAGATGGACTGTAGCATTTCTAAGCATAGGAGTTAGTTTCAAATGAAAGCAACAGTTGTTAGTTTGGTTTATGTTTTGGTTTTTTTAAATGTAAATCAAACATTAAAGAAATGCAATGAAGATTTATAGGAAGATATAGCTGTAGAAAAGAAGAAAATAAGCCTGAAGCTCATAAATCTCCTGTTGGTGGAAAATTTAGACAAGAAATTGACAGATAGGAATAAAAAGCCCATTAATATCTACATATAGCTCAGAAGTTGTTATAAGACAAAACCAAACATGTCTACTGCTACAACTGACTTCCTGCAATTGATTCCCTTATATTTTGGCTTCAGCTCATAGCACTCAGCACCCTGGCGATTCCGTGTTTATGAAATCAGATACAGCATATTTATTAAAAGATTTTGACATTCATATACAGTCATAAAACAACACAAACGAATGTGCTATTTAATGCAGAAACAGAATAATAATGGATTTGGATTTGCAGTATGCTACTTGGAGAATACCTTACTTCTCAGCCAAAATTTTCCCAATCTGAAGGCTTTCAGGAGGTTCTGAGCATTCAATACTAACAGTAGCTCCAGTCAAGAGACAGAAGAGCTCAGTACCAATCAGGATTTGGCCTGGTTTGTGTTTCAAAATTCAAGGGTGGGCAAGGGTCTCTTTTTTTTTTTTTTAAAAAAAAATCTTCCTTTTTTTTTTTTTTCCTATAGCAATAGGGCATAACAGTGTAGAACTTTTGAAAGTGTCTGTAAGAGATACAAATTAATCTGTTCTGCCTCTGTGAAGACTTTCTCTACATGTGTCATATACTGATAACATTACTCAAGTCATTATCTCTGAGCAAGTGTTTTCAAACATTTCATATCTTTTAATAAGGAAAACATAGTGCATTCTATATAAAAGAGCTGACAAGATTCAGGTGTTATGGTTACCCAGGAAGAGAACTAGGGGAACAGGAGAAGCATTGGCGATTAAAAATCAAGATAAACAAAAAGAAGACATTCCATGCATAAAAGAAGACCCCTTCTGCATAGCATTATTGGTTAATAAACATCCTAATGTTCTGTAGAGATATTTACCTATTGAAATGTGGGATCATTGAGGGTAGAGCATTTTAGTCTATTAATTTTGTAAACTGAATGCATCTGAATTTATCAAAGTGCTAATTAGGTGTATAAATCTTTGGCTAATATTAAAAAAGCGTAATAGGGGACCCAGATCTTTATCACATAAGAGGAAGTATTCAAATCTGTTTTCTCTGAGGCAAGGTTGTTTTCCCTTTCGGATGTGTCTGTCTTGGCCAACATGTTTATCTCCTCCCTCTGCCTCCGTAAAAATATTCTGAAAATATTCAAATAATCAGAGAAAGATTCCATCACCAGTTTATGACGAATATCCTACTACTAAGTAGGTGGTAAATTTGAATTCAGTTTCAAATACATATAGTGTTTTGATCTTTTAGAATATATTATAATTTACTGTGCCCATAGGAGAAGTTTATAATTTTTTTTTTACTAGTAAATAAAGAATATTAAACTGATTCAAAAAGAGAATAATGTATACATTGTTATGTAATGTACATACAGAGTAATTGGGTATGTCATTGAAGTTAATGAAATGCAGAAAACCAAAACTTCTCAGGCTTACCTCTCACTTTGGCTAAACTATGTATTTGGCTACAGTTTTTATGACTTCATAATTTTTAATTGAAGTGTTTAAAATAGTAACTTTAAACCCACCATTATATAAAAGGGTTGGGGTTTTTTCCCCTCAGCCTTTTAGTGTAAAATAGTTCATTCATGGAAAAATGGGAGGAAAAAACCCAAACCCAAACAAAAAACATTGTTCTTTCCCAGTAGCTTTCCAGCTCTCCTGTATACCTGAGCTGAGCTCTGTTAAATTACATGACCAACACTGTATGGCCAGTTGTAAATAGCCTTGAACAGACCAGACCTGTGAAGTCTACCTAGAACAACATAATCTGATGGGTTTGACCCTGGAACGCTGAGTCATAAATTCGCATCTTCTATGGCATTGCTGCGTATAGGTTACTTGGGCTGCTTAAAACACTCAAAATAAAAAATAATAAATCATCTGCAGCAACTCTGTCTATAAGGTAGAACAGCAATCACCTGCCTCACAGGCGTACTATAGATATTCAGAAGTGAACTGTAGTTATCCATTGGATGTAACTGTAAAACATAGTTCACAGAACTGTAAAATATAGTTCACAAAGTGGAACATATCAATAAATTAACAAAATACCCAATTTACTGAATATATGGATAGCNGTTACAGAACTGTGATTTGGAATGATATAAAGGAGTGTAGCAGACTTCTGATTGCTCTTTTTCTTCAAAACTGCAAGCTGAAATAGTTGTAATTTAATTTGGAGAAAATAGTAGTTTAACATATCTTACCTGTTTATAATCAGGACCACAGTGAACAACATTTTACTACCATTAACAAAAAATAGTGATTTTTTNATGAACCTGCAACTAATTCATGTAATGGTACAAAACACTAATGTATAAAATAGTGTGAAAGCACCATGCTGCTTTTACCATGTTCCACAGACATCACGCTTTCCTGGGAAACATTTTGCAGTATATTAACTGCTTGATCATTGAGAATTAATTAATTTGTCTTCCTTTGCCTTTTCCTAAATCAACTAAAACAGTAGATGTGCTGTTACAGAACTGTGATTTGGAATGATATAAAGGAGTGTAGCAGACTTCTGATTGCTCTTTTTCTTCAAAACTGCAAGCTGAAATAGTTGTAATTTAATTTGGAGAAAATAGTAGTTTAACATATCTTACCTGTTTATAATCAGGACCACAGTGAACAACATTTTACTACCATTAACAAAAAATAGTGATTTTTTGGTCACAATAAGTAATTCTGCCACTTCCATAATTAAATTGCTGATTTTTCAGTCTCTGGGAAGGAAAACACAGTATTGTTTCTATTTCTTCAATTCTTTGCAAGGTCTGAACTTGAAGGTGAATCAGACAAGGTTTTCTTCTGGCACTGTTGTTACCTAAATAGTAGTGAGGTGGATAGTACCACAGCAATGCATACATTCCGTTTGCTTTAGCTTTAAAATTTTGCTTGAGTAGGGAAATTATTGGAGGATCGCTTTCTCCTTTTGTTGTGTATAACAACAAGTTTGTAAAGCAGCCTGTACCATGTAAGCTTTGTCATGGCAAGGAAAATCCATTCCTTCAGTCTTGGTCTCAGCCTGAAAACTTGCTATGAGTTTCTAGTTTCAACAAATGCTGTGCCATGCCTCCAGCTCCATAAGGATCACACCTTCTTTTCATTGCCTCTAACAATTTGCTGTGGATCTGCTCCCTGTTGCAAGCAATGCTCTGTTTCCCTCAAAAGTCTCCCAGTTCAGAGAAGCAGCAGTAGGGGTAGGAAAATAGCAGTACACACGTGGATTTACTTAGCTCCTGTAGCACTGTAGTACTGTCCATACCTCCAATACAGGCCATATGCTTATTGCACCCCCTAGGCAGGTTTCTCTAAAGGAAGGATGCACAGACATGCAAAGTTGCTCTCACGGTGGCAAACTCTCTTCTTTGGCACTGGAGCAGAGTAAAAGGAGCAAACCAACAGCCAGCCATCTTTTCCAGTTGAATGAAACATACAATACAGGTACAATGAACTGTAAGCAAGCAGCTTGTTAGACCCATTGCCATATCATCTGATCTAAATTACATGCCCAGTTCAATTCACTGGATTGCTGTTTATCACACTGACTGATGTATCACCTCTGAACTAAACCTCCCCACTGATGTCTTACAAGACCTAACGCTTAAAATGCCTGTGCCACTGCACAGGTATGGCTAAGCCTTTTTAAGAGTGAGTAGGTCCAGAGGCTGCCAGTGCTGCCCATTTACCAGGCTCCACTGTGAGCTGACCATGTTTTCCTGATGAACGGCTTGGAGAACATGTGGAACTTAATTTCTTATATTCCTGCTGGGGTGGGTATCTTAAATTGTGAGAAGGTACTTCAAAAAGTAGGGGTTCAGTGGGAATTGGGGATGCATTTGTGTGCTCTGTTCTCTGTGTATGATGTTAAATAAAAAGTTTAAAGACTGACTGGGTTCCTGCTCTTCTCTCCTTCCTGAACCTTGGAAATGAAGACAGCTTTTCAGACAGGCAGAAGTCACCAGGAAAGAAGGTAAAGGTTTATGAAGTGCAATGACTCAGGCCTTTCAGAGG
>WAAD01031631.1:73050-103619 GCA_013389945.1 Fregata magnificens
CAGAAGAAGGAATGAAATGCAGTCCCTCATCTTTGTGAATATTTGTTGGGTGAAAAAAACCTGACAGATAATAACAAGCCCTCTCCTTGCTTGCCTTTAGTGCTGTTGTTGGGGTGATGTGTTATCTGTTCTCAAGAACTTAATTCTCTGGCATGTGTGTAAGCTCCCTCTCTCATAACCATTTTGTATTGAATCACAGGAGTGGCTCTAGTTAAGAATGAAGGCTGCACCATTCCTATTACTGTCTACTGATCATTGCCAGTACTCATCCTTTTGCAATGTGTGCTGAACTGCCGCAGTTTAAGATAAAGCTCTATTATTCTAAATCACTCAAATAAAAAGAGAATGACACAGTACTGCAGGAAAATGCAAAAGAAGGGATTGTTTTAAACAAACCTTATCTATAAGAATTAGGCTTGCAAATCCATCCAGGTGCGTGCAAGTTATTAAAGAGTGCGAGAAGGCTTATGGGAAGCCTTATGGCTGGCCTTAGTCCCTTTTGTTGTCAATGATGGGCATGGCAGATTGTAATAACCTTCAGGCTTAATTACAAGAAAAAGCATTTTATAGTGTAAGGAAAGCATGGAAATAACTGCAAAGGTAAGGAGACAATGTGCTTCCCTTCAGGGAAAAAAGCTGGCTAAAAAATCATCAGTGAATCATGAGCTGATGACTGAGAAAGACCATGAGTGGTGACTGACCTGGAAAAAAAGGCATTACATTTAAATCCTCTGCCTTCCTCCTTCTTCCTCCTCCCATCCAGCTCCCACCCCCACAACCAAGAATAAGGAACTGGAGGAAAAGGGAAAGATGGTCTAAATGGGATTTTGGAGCTCACTGAATTAGCTTCAGTTACACCTGTGACTCTTGAAATGCTGTGACGCTCTGGAAGAGGGAAAACAGTATGGAGAGAATAGACATCATCCTCAAAAGGACAAGATTTGTAAAGCCTAAATGGAGGCCAAACTATGTTTATGAAAATCTGATAATAGCTTTTAAGCTGTAAGGAAAGAAAACTAATTGCATTAGTTCATTTACTTTTCAATAAATTCATCCTTAAAAAAATACCAGTCTATATGCGGATGACTTCATATACAGAAAACAGATTTTATATATATATGAAATGTATTTTGTATGTATGTGATTTCAACTACTTCTGTCTCCATCAACTGCTGCAGGTTGATGGTTTCAGATTCCAGGTTTCGTATTTTGAGCTATAACATGAAATATGCTAAAGAAAATGCTTAGAGCACACATGCACATTGCTTTGATCTCTGTGTTGCTGCTTATTCTCATATTAAAGGAGAGGAAACTCTCTATAGTTTTACTGTATATTAAAAGACTAAGTTTAGAAACAGGGGACAATGGAAAACATTAATGAATTATTGGTCTTGCTTGCATGTCACCTCTGAATATGGCTACTTACTGTGACTTTTATCTCCAGTTTATGCTACAGAGTCATATCTGAGAGCCTGGATACAAGTAGTTATAAAATTACTTATATTTAGACTATCTTAATAATGAAAATCACATTTAGTAAGGCTATGCAACACTCAAAGCTAAAAAAAAAAAAGTTAAAAACTGCATATATTTTTAAATGCTTTAGTACTTCTGTGCTTTGGAAGGGGCATCTGAAATTCGATAAGTGTAGTTTTCTCATACGTAACATGTCCTATGTGCAAGTGCATATTATGTTTAATCAGTCTGCATATGCTACAGAGCTACACAGAGTTCTATAACTCAAAGTCTCTGAAAAATCTGCTGATGCTTGATGTTTGTAGAGTGGTTTTATGCTGACCTCACATGGCTTATGACTGCAGGAGTTGAACAGCTCCTCCTTGCAGTTGTTCCCTCCAGGAGGTCCTGCATTGCTTGAAGATCTAGGCAAGGATATTTGTGGTCACACAGAAAAAAAAATAATTGTCTAATGGCAGAAGAAAGGGAGGAAATATGAATACTATGGTAGATGGAGACAGAAAGGAGATCAGTAGCAGGTGCTCCTGGGAATATGGACAGAAGTACAGAAGACTAAGAAGTACAGATGACACAGACTAAGCAGGAGCTATGGATGTCAGAAAAGGTTAGGGGAGAAGGGAATTGAAGAAGAGCTTTCTATAAATAATAAAACACTGATATTTGTGAGTCCTGGAAACACGGAGTGGTGAATAGCTCCATTAAAGAGCTGTCATATGTACTGGCAAAACTCATGTTGCCACTCCAGCAGATCTCTATGAAAGAAGTTAGCAACTTTGTACTGCTACCTTTTACTGCCTTTTTGACATAAAGTCCACTGACCTGATTATTGAAGGTTACGATGTTTCTGTGTTAACAGTCATTGCTTCATTTTGCCTAAAACAGAGAAGAAAGAATATAAATTTTATGTCCCAAAAGCCTTTTTAAACAACATTAAGATTTCATTTTAGCATGAATAACAAATCTTACACTATTCTAGAATATAGCCAATTGTGCAATCTTCATTTGTATCTAGTATCTATATCAATCATGAAAAAAAAGTTCCATTACATGTTTCCAAACAATTTTTGGATAAGATCTAGAGATTGTTTTACAAGCTCCATTTACACGGTTTTGGAGAGTCTAGCCATTGAAGTAAGAAGGCCACATTTTGTATAGAGCCTCCAATCTGCCTTACTGCTTGAGAGCTTTGGAGGGAGTACTTGCAGGGGTACTCTGGTGGGAGCTTGAGGGGTACTGTAGGGAGGCCAGGTAGCTGCAAGCAGTGATGCTGAAGCAGCAAGGTCAGCTAAAAGAGAAACAAAGTCTAGAAGTATGTTCTCTCATCTTCTACTTTTCTTTTGTTTTCAATATTCTTTTCAGAGCTTGTGTTGATGAATTGTAAGTAACAGTCATCTTTGATACATGTTGATAAAGCCATCTGTGAATGACCTGATAAACTCTACGGTATTCCAGTCCTTAAGATACAGAAAACATAATTAGGCTTTACTGAATGTCCCAGACAGCCATAGCTCAGCTCAGCTCAGCTCAGCTCAGACAAACTTAGGGAATACTAAGTTTGAAGTGCATTCCACCTCATTACACACACTCACCTACAAGATTAAGGGACATTGCGACACCGTGGACCTTTCCGTTTCTCAGGTGCTCCAAGCTGGAACAGGAGGTGCCATGGACTTAACAAGACATGTATCACAAGGAGATATGAGAGGGAGAGAGGTCTGGGAAAATGATGGATCATGCTGACATGAAATGATAAATAGAATGTGAATTTAAAACTTTTGCAGTTGTCTCAGACAGAATTTCTCCAGTCTTTGTAAGAATTCACTTAGGAAATATTTTTTTATTTGCCTCTTCTTCATATCAGGGAGAACTGGAGTAAGTACTTTTGTCCTTTGAGATGTTCCTGGTCACAGGAAGAACAGCTGTCATTAATAGACAAATATTTGTTTTGCTTGCCTTTGTAGAAATGCTTCATGAAAAATATTTAACCTCTGAGAATGCAAATTGTTACATCATGAGTCTTAAAAAAACCACAGGCAAACTTTATTTCTTAACAGACAAAGGAAAATAAGAGTTTGTGGAAAACACTGGAAAAGATGAGAGTTCTACCCCAGTGCATACTAGCTTTTAGTTCTAATTCTTCTGTCTGACTGTAGCAATTCTCATTTTTCACCTTTCTGTATACTCACCTTGTATTGCTGTTTCAAGGTGAGAAATTTACTTTCTGTTGAATGCTATATAGCTTTTCCCAGTGAAGGCTCTAATTTATTCCATGCTAGAGGGACACCATATCTTTAGTTTAATTTTCATTGAAATCTTTTGCTTTGTTATCATCACTAATCTGAAAGCTGAGTACAATCAATGTACACAGAAAATGAAATGATTTACTCAGTGCTTGTTCAATGTTATCAGTCTTGTAAAGATTCATAACATACAAAGCAGATATATGTCTCTTTCCCTCTCCTAATTGCTTTCAAAAACTTTATTCCTGTCTCCTTGATACTATCATTTCGTGCCTACTGAATGCAGAAAGAACATATTTTGTGCTGGTTTATATCCACTCTCTGCTATCTCATTGAAATAGGTGGAATTCTGGAGATCGTATACCAGTACTAAATTTGTCCCAATAACTTCTGTAACAGTAAAGTGTTAGAGAATATTTTTAACATGCTTGAAAAAATATCTCTGTGATACAGTTTCTCATAACATGATAATTTCATGTAAAACTTTTGTCTTTAGCACATCTTCAATGTTGCAAAATAAAAACCTATAGTATACTTCTGCATGCAAGAGACATGTTCCCAGTTCTATTCTAGAAACATACACACTTCAAAGAATATACCTACTGGGACTGACTGACCAATACTTATTCACTTGTATAATCTTTACTTGCACAGGCAATCCTGTTGAAGTTAAAACTCCCAGATACATTGCAATTACTCACATGCTTTAAGGTTGCATGGATCTTGACAATTGTATTCTGCCCCCCAGCTAAAGGCTTGCTTCAGTTTCATCTGATAAAACCTTCCAGCTGAATGCTTCCCTGCTGTGACTATATATTTTGAAAGCTGACAAGTATATGGCTTAAGAAGTAGAGAGCCAATTACAAACTGACAAACAATTTTTATGAAAAAGCAAATCTAGCTTGCTTTTAATATTATAACTTTCTTTTCAACGTTTTAGAACATTGCTGTTTACCTCATTTCACAGCATTTTTCCAACTCAAGAAAGACATGGCTGATTATAGATTTCTTGCTGATGGTAGGAGAAAGAAGAAAGAAAATGTGAACATTGTCAATACTAGCCATAACAATGACCTTCGTTGTTGGGGCAAGAACTGAGGTCATGTTTGGCACTTAGCCCCAGACTGTTCTGCAACAGTGCTCTGTCCCAGCATAGACTTTACAAAAGAGTTCTGCTCCCAAAACTGGAGACAACTATTTGCAAAACACCAGTGCCAAAGATGAATTTTCTAGTCTCTGAAGGACAATACGTAGGCTGGCTTCATTCTAGGTTATATTGTATCATGACTTCTGGGTACCTACTGTACATATGCATACTGGGTGTATACGCATAATATATATTCCTTATGACACTAACAATGATTAAACTTTAAAAGTGAATGGTGGACAATCTATTGCATTAAACTGGCTTGACTTTGCTAGGATAGCTGTCATAAATTGATTTTACATGTCAATAGTGGCTATTAGCTAATTATATAATCTGGCTTTTTGATGTGCTTCACATGCAGCCTTACTTTTAGACAAAGCTGCCAAGTGAAGAAGAAATGGAGTTTCCTTTTTTTTTTCCTCCTTTCAATTACTTAACTACATACCCATATCCTCATCTTCTACTGAATGTAATTAAATGATTCGTAGAAAATTATTAAGTCAAGAAGTCTTTGGAACACAGTTATGCTTCTGAGTGAGTAAACATATGTGTGTGTGAGACAGAGAGGGAGTGATGCTGGGAATGGGGGTGTCTTCTTTGTTGTTTGAGCAAACTGAGTTAATGAGTGGTTTCCCACAAATATCCAACTCTACAAGCCAAACCTACAAAGCATTTCCCCTCAGAGTATTATTGTAATAAGCATTGTCTTTCGGGAACTCCAATTCTCCATGCTGAATTTCTCTCCGCAGTACAGTGGGATTTTTGGCAGGAGCTAGCAAGGAGCATATGGGATCTCAGTATTAGACAGAGATGTACTGCTGGTGGAGGAAAGCATTGTGCCCTTATCTTGCAAGGATATCTTATGATGCATGGGAGTTATCTTGAGGTATCTAAACACCATTCCCGATTTGGTCAATTCCAAAGGAATGATATAGAAGTACACGAGACAAAATGTTATGGCAACAGATTTAATTGTTTTACTATCTATTTATATTCTGTAAAGTCAGCTTATAGAGTGTCTGTTGTCTTTGCATGGCTGTTTGAATCAAATGTGTATTACTTCACTGTAAAATGAGCATGTACCTCGGTTCACACTCTAGCTCGCAGAGATTTCTGCAGCTCCATGCAAGTCAGCAAAATAGTGCAAATTTATACCAGTAATGCTATGACCCAAATATTTGTTAAGCTAGTACGTCACCTTATTAGATGTACACTTTCTACTGTGTATTTTTAATATCAGCTGGCTGCAGCATGTTTTCTGCTATTTAGCCCATGTATCTATTTAGCAGGCTATTTAATTACTGCTGTATGTATCAAGACTGTCCTAAGGTGATAATATCTTGTTCCCCTACTCCATTTCCCCCTACAAAAAAAAAAAAAAAAAAGGAAGTTTTCATGGCAGAGATCATTGTGATCCTTAATTTGTGTTATTCAGGCAAGCATAAAACTTTTGACACAGCATGATTTTATTTTTCAGCTATCATAAACTATCCTTGCTCGTCTGTTTTAAGTGTGGCTGCTGTACTATTGAATTCTGATAAATTACCTTTTCTTTGTCTATGTGTGTGTGTGTAAATGCTAAACGCTGGAGCTTGGTGTTATCCTTATCTCATGCTGATACACATCAAGAACAACCTTCCTAAGGTGAAATTGCCATTTTACAAATAATGGCAATGGTGAAAAAATGCACCCTCCTGCTCCATGTCACATGCAACACTATTACCCTTCTCTTCCTCTCTTTTCCTGTTCTCCTACCCTCAAAACTAACTTAGTTTTCTTGGCATGATAAAGCCCATCTGAATTAAGTTGCAATGTAGTATGCTCTGTAATTCAGAAACATGAGTTTTATTATTTTAAACACCTTTTTTTTTAAATTTGACATATAAATGAAAAGCTTCTGGCTGTTTATTTACTTCATGAAGAATTTATTATAATAGTCAGAAAATTGACTATCACATAGGAAAAATACTGTGCAAGGACAGTTGAATTACATTGTTTACACACATCAGGTCTCATTCACTTGGATTCATTTCTTGTTTGTTCAATACGAGTCCTTTATGTGTATTAAAAATCATTTGATATAGCTTTTTCTGGCTCATCTGCACTAGACAGCTTGTAAAATGTAATTTGCAGAGGTCTGTGACCAGCAGAATTGCTTAAGCAGTCTTAGCGTATTTTTTTTAATGAATGCCAGCCACTTGGCTTCACCTAAATAATACTCCTATCTTTTTAATGGTTGTGATATTGAGCTCTATTTGCCTTTAAAACTTCAGTAAATATCATAGGCCTGCAAGAATAATTTGAGAAAGGTTATTTGCCCTTACCCTATTCTTCTTTCTCTATTTTTCTTTTTTAAAGAAGATAGGTGTGGCTACTAAATAGGAATATTAAACTGCATAGAACTTAAGACAGTGGATAAAAGGTCGTTGTTTCAAATCTAAGCATTTGTGGGGTGGATCCTATAACCTTTGAAGTGCAAGAGAAAAAAGTTTTTAGGAGTGCTTAATAAAGGATGATGATTTTTTTTTCAGATACTTAAGAACTTTTTAAATCTGGTTTTGGGGAATTGTTTTTTTTTCTTACAATTGAACTAAACAAGTTTTCTGAAGCTAACTATCTTTTATTCCAGTGTAAAAACATCAGGAAATAAAGTACATTAATAGTCTTCAGCCTTTTTCTTCGCAGTACCTGTCGTGGGCCAAAATCAATCTCAAATTGGGGAATTTCACTTAATTTATTGCCAGTTACCATAAACTTTTAATTACTGATTCTCGTATTAATAAATAGATAAACAATTAAACATTTAGAGCAAAATACCTCAGCTTCACTCCAGACACCTCTCTTCCCTGCTTTCTGGTCTCCGATCCCCTCGCCGCACTTTACGCTCCATCCCCTCAGTGAGGCGATGGGCAGCGCAGGAGGCGGGGGTCAGTGTGTTGTGTTCCCCTTGCTTTTTGCTGCTCCCTGTTTATCACTCAACTTCTGCAGCATGGGTTCCTCCACCAGCTGCAGTCCCTTCGGGGGCTGTATCACCTCAGGTGTCTCCTGCTGTATCTCCACTTATGTATCCCCCTAATACCTTCTTTAGGTCTACAACTTGACCAGGGTGATTTTTCTGGTCTCAGCTGTGGTGCTAAGACCTGGTGCTATGTCATACCTTACATTGCATTTGATGTTGCAGTCGTTCCTCTCAGTGCTTGAAGGGGGAATGGATAGAAATGAAAGTATTCTGATAATGGAATTTTTCAGGTTTCTACTGAGAAAAATGAGCATCAAAATACAAATCTCAGAATATCAGCCTATTCAGTGAGGAGTCAGTCAATGAAAGACAATGTTATATTATGCAGACTGGACTCCCATATGTACAGGATGTTAAACAACACGTAAACATGTAACATAGTAGAGAGACACGTGGCACAGGGCAAATGGCTGAGGTAGCTTAAATACTTGATTCTGTGCTTCCTGATGTAGCTTTTCTTACCTATATACCAGATAGTTAAATACAGTTTCCAAGCCACCTGCATCTATGACGAGTATATCACTTCTGACAGGATCTTACTCTTTTGGTTCACTTCCATTTCATCACTATTTCATGATGCAGTATGATTACTTTGCACTAACACATGGGACACACTACCAGGGATATCAGTCTGGGAACTGAAATGGTTGGGGAGGACAGGAACAATTGTATTTTATATAAACAAGTTCTAAGTAAGATAGGCAGAAATCAGGAAGACAATTGCTGGCCCAGGAGCTGGGAAGCAGATCTTCATTTGCAAAAATGTAACAGAAACATGTACAGTTTATTCCTCTAGGTTAGGAACCAACTAAATTATTGGAGAATGTCATACTGTATTGACCTTCAAAAATACCCAACGCCCATCAAAAAGTTCCATTTTTTTAAGGGAGGGCAAGGAGGTCTGACTGTTTCAACATTATTTTCATTTTCATTTTCTTGTCTCCTATACAGAGAGAGAGAGGAAAACAAATCTTTCTGGTCAAATTGCCATGTAAATGAAAGAAAAGGGAATACACTCAAGCAATTTGCTGTATGGCTTTCTGTAGAGGAATATATTGAGACTGGTACCTATCCTAGAACAACATATTATCCAGAGATCACCAAAGAGGTGGTGTTGGTGGAATATCTCAACTGCTCTACCAAACCATTACCTGAATCTGCACCCTCACACCTACTGCGGTATATGCAGGGTGTGTTTTTTACTATTTTTATTCTGCTGCAGGAGTTAAAGGCATAATGGTCTTCTTTGGAAAAAGGAATGAACAAAACCAGATTGGTCTAGAAACTATTTGTTGTTTGAAATGAACAGCTATTGTTACTGCTGCCATAGAGATTATACCTTAAAAAGACTAGCATTTCCTCTCTGCATTGCTTTTTTTTTTTTTTTTTTAAATACAATCCTGTGGAAAGAAGCATTTTGAAAAAGTCTATGGAATATCGCGATGCCAACTGATCTACCTTGTTCCCATTATTAGATTAGATTTCTCCAGTCTCATCATTCTGCTATAGCCCTTGAAGGAGTACACAGCTGCTAATATAAATGTTAGACATTTCCTATGTTAGAGATTATTCTCTGCTTTTATGAGAAGTTGTGTATCTTTTAAACATTAGAAAACTGCTGCCAAGTACAGTTCACAGCATGAAGATAAATAATGCCATTAAACTAGAAAACCTTTTAATGATTGCTGGCTATTCAGTGGGTTTAGCAATTTAAACTAACACTGCCTTACAAAAATCACTGCAGTTATTCAAACTTCTGAGCCCAGCAATCATTTCAAGACAATGTGGTAGCATTCTTTTATAAAGTGGGTCATTGGTGATTTTCTGAAAGCTTACCCTGGTAATTTTTATATTCTTTTTATTGCTATGTACAAGAAGAAATACGAGATGTGATTTAGGTTGTTAAAATGGCATAAAATTACTTCAATTTAGCAGGGACTGTCTAGGAATAAGGCATGCTATGGAGGTCATTCTCAATTCCCATGAGGACAGTTGCTGTGAGTTGACAAATATATACTTTGCCAGCCCACCATTCTGCCCTCTGTAGTGGTTAAGGAGCAGATTAAAACGACACGGCTTCTCTGTTGCATCAAGCCAACCCTGACTACAAAGTTTTTCTGTTCACTCCAGTTTCTACTATTGACTATGTCTTTTATTGCTGAGTATCAACAAAGTAGAGAGACTAGCACTTAGCTCATGTACTTTCCTTTTTACACCTATATAGTAAATATTTTCTATCTAAAAATGGCCAAAATATATGTACTCTGTCATTGGAGAGATGTTCAATAAATCTTAAAGCATAGGAAAACTTTTTAAGGACATAGAGAAACATTAAGGGAAACACTCAATGCTAAAATTAATAACTGATGTGCGCACATTAACATTTAACCAGAAATTAAAACTAAATCTTTCTGTGATCCTAAACATGAAGCTGAGTTCACCATTTACTCATTTTCATTTGAACACACAGGAACAGGGAATAAAAAGTTTGAAAAGAAACTTGCTTTTTATTGTTATTATTCTAAATGTAGAACATCTTTCCTAAAGTCAGGACAGAATTTGGCAATTTAACATGAATCTAAAAATCGTCTTCCATTTGTAGAAGAGAATGTGTACTCAGAACTATGCTAGGTATAAAAGATAAGTTCAGAGTGCATTTTTGCAGATGCCATAGCACAGCCTGCAGGGAATGATGCACTATAATGGAGATTCCCTGCAAGGCTCAGCACATCCCTCCCCTTAGGTCCCTAGTAGATCTGACAGATTACATCCTTTTGTTATTTAATTTCTTTTCCTTCCACACACACTTACTGCATTTCTAAAATCTACGCAAGAATGGGTAATTGAATTCTTTGTTTTGTAATCATTAATTTATCAAACACTTTTACAATCTTAAAACACATTAGCGTTTAATTAAAACTTGTGAGAATTTCTTCTCTCTCTTGTCCACTCTGCTGTAGCACTCAGAATTTATTAGGTTGGTATTAAACACCAAAATCATGTGTACTCTAGCACTTCCTAAAAATATAGATGCAATTGTAAACCAAGCATTCACTCTTTCATAAATAATTGATTTGGTTGAAAGGTCAGAGATTGTTCTAAAGAGCATTATAGCAGAATAATTCAGGATTTTCCAAGTTTATCCTCATAGAAGTCATATGCCCAAACACTGAACTGTCTGACAGCTTGTAAAGGTTTTATTACTCTGTTTTTTTTCTAATTTAGACTCCTAAATGACTCATTGTTCTTTGCTTAAGAATAAGTGATGCTGTTTGGCAAATGTATTTTTCTATGAAAATCGGGTCTCTACGTGGATTCTCAGAGAAGTCTGTACCTCATTGACTTTTTGCCTAAAGTATAAAAAACTAAAGGCACAAGACAGACAATGGGAAGAGTAAAAATATTCTGCCATGGTGTACATCCTCTGTGAAGGTTAATTATTAAATCTCATTAACTTCTTTCAGTCCCTCACAAGGGCTGTCATTTGGAATATATTCAAATAAGCCTTGCTTTTATTTTCCAACCTTTGAATAAGCATGAAGCTGGCAAATATTGCTGTTCAGGTTTTTTCGTTAGGATTTTTTTTTCCTTCTTTTTCTTTTTCATTTACCATTTTTGTTTTAGCTCTCAGTATTTGCATCCTCTTTTCAAGTCTGCCCTTTGCGTTCTGGATAGAGGCTGATATTTATAATAAAGAAGAGGGTGTGCAACCCTTATAGAAATGAAAAATTGATATTTAAAATATTAAATAATAAACATCATGGATATAGTTATATTTCTTGGGAGCATTACTCAGCAACAGAGCTATAAGCTAGTGACTTGAGGGTACATCTTTGGATATATATGAACCATAATGAGTGAAGGAAATGTCTAGATTTTCAGAAAAACTTTAATGTGTACCGTTGATATTCTAAAAGCTTTCTTTCCTTATCAGATTCCTGATTTAAATGAAGGGTAAGAAACCTGGAAAACAGATGCATTTGAAAACATATTAATTCCAAAAGGTGATCATGACAAGAAAATAAACTGTGAAGAAGTCCTTGAGATTTTATGTCTATGCTCTCACCCAAATTGGGTGAATATTTTCTAGTGGAGTTTATGCAGATGATTGTCTTCAGAGTCTTTGGTGAGCATGCAGATTGTAGGAAAAAACCAGGAGTTCTCATCTTCTTGGAAACAATTTTCCTTTAAAGAAGGGTAAGGGAAAACAAGAAGAGAGATCTGTTAATCCTGAACCTGTTCTTTTGTATTCTAAGAAGTGACATGGTTAAACTGAGATACAATCTTCTGAGTAAGAACCTCAGATTTTTTTGGGGGGTTGGTGGTGAGAGGGTGATACTTTTAAGTAATCTGGCTCCTTGTCTTGCCTGTTTTGGTAATCACACTGTGCTGAGAGTAGGATTACAAACTGAAGCCCTTTTGTTTCAGACAATATTACACAAGCATCATCTGTTGTTAGGGAGATAGTCATCCAGGGAACAGTCATCAAAAGATAGCGTGATGTCTTTTCCAAATTCAAGCCCGTAAAGGCTGTTCTGTTGAAAGCAGAATGGTCCCTTCCCATTTTATTTTAAGCTACACTAGCAGCTGCTGTAATACATAAAACAGCTAAACGATTTCATAACAGTATTAATGAATTTAAATGAGAGCTGCAGTCTGCTCTTCTCCAGTCCAAACTTTCAACTAACTGGGATGAACAGAGACTACAATCTGAGGCAAGTCATCCCTTTTATCTGTAAAACTCCCATTGACAATTAGACATATTCACAAAGAAAGGAGAATTAGCCTTGTTGAGAACATTGTCAAACAAATAATTTTAAACTAACAACAGTCAGAGGAAGGATTTTCTTGGCTGTAGTAGATTTTTTCACAGTGGGGAGACAAAATTATTAGTAAAATGGTGTGAAAGATAAACCAGAGAAGATAATATATGGATGTGATTTTCAACTCTTGTTGGGAAAAACCAGAACTAACTTTTACTGATGACAGACTTAAAGTTGCAGAAAACTCTCAGGAAAAACCATTCAACCCAAATCTTAGCTAATCTTTAACTGAATGTCCTTAGCATACAAGCTGCATATGCTCAGTATACTTAAGATCTGCAAAGCTTCTATTTAATGTGTGGAGTTTAGAGGAAGAGATGTACAAAACATTCCAGCTAAGGTAAACCTAACACAACAAAAAGCTTGTATATTTTAAATTCTAAGATGTATATTTAATACTTCAGTAATAATTATTCCAGTAAAGGAATTATTCCATTAAATTATTCCAGTAAAGTTTTTGTATTTTATTGGCATTGTAAGAGAGTGTGCAATACTCTTACAATGCTTCTTACAACAGTAACAACTTTAGATACATGTCACAATTTTTTCCCCCATCTAAATAAATGTTTATAATGGTAAGCAATTAATTGTTAAATGTCGTACTCAAATTGTATATCTTATTGAAAGGTAAAAATTCAGTAGGGAAATCTGACTTGGAGAAGCATTCTGATTTGATCTGATTCATACCACTATAAAATTTCTTTAAGCCACATCTATTGAAAAATACTTTGTCTCATCTACTTACAAAATGGAAATACTGCAGACTAGTCAAACTAAGATTATTTAGTTTGTTTAATAATGGTCTTATTAAGCATACCCTTAAATTCATGCGAAAGGGCTTTGCTCAGTCAGTCCAAATACAGTCTTTTAATTTCAGAAACTGCACTTCACAAACACTTACTGGATGTTTGGGGAGAGCTCTTTTTTATGTAGGTGGCCTGGGCCTCTCAGCAAGCTGAAAATGTAATTCTGTTCCAGGGTGACTGTTTTGTCTGAAGATATCTTCATGTTTGTGAACTATATAGACAGTTCATTGCTGCCTGATATCACAGGATATTCATCCAGAAGTAACAAATGCATTGCACGCTAACCTAACTTGCTTTGCTGACGTAAAGCTATACTCAGACACTGCAGTAGGTTAGGTTAGTCAGCAAGATAAAAGGATGTCATCATGAACTTTGCAGGTGAGTTAAGCCAGGGGTTCAGTGACAGTCTAAGCATACCTAAGTGCTGACAGCTGTAGCTATGCTACCTACTTCCATCTCCTTTTTCCCTCCCACATCATCTGACCCTTCCTTGAAGATTCCTTGTTCACAGCAAAAGTGAATAGCACGCTCACACACTTTGGTGAAATGTATGCTAAATGCTGGCACAAAGGAGGGTGGGGGCAAAAATGGAAGTAGAACTGCTAAGTAGCTATTTTTCAACTGTAGAATTAAATGAGGAAAAAATGAAGAGGTAAAATCAACAGAAGCTTTGGGTCCCTTCGACAACATGCTAGAAAGACAAATGTATAATAAAGTAAGCATAGGGATGTACCTACACTATAATCTTGATGTTGAATCTGACTTGCTTTACTCTAACAAATCAATCTTTTAATCAATCTGTGACAATTTAAGTGAAATTTCTTTTGGTGGACACCTGTCAAACTGCTGTAGAGTTTCATCATATTATGTCTCTGTGCTTCAAACTTTATCAGTCTGAGTGGCATCTTGTGTTAGCTTCTGCCATGCCTTCTGTCACATGCAATGCTAATTAGCCACTTCATTTGAAGTGTGATCTTGCAACCTGACTTTCTTGCCTTCCACCCTCTCTTTAGACCTCTCTTCTTAAGCTTCTTAATTACCTACTTCTTAAATTACCTACCACACCACCACATTTATCCCCGTTGCATCTGGTGGAGACTTGTCGTGTCTTTGGGGATGCACCAGAATGCTGGCAAAGAAAATACCTTCAAGTGTTTAGAACTTCTTAACTAGCACAAAATGCATATACACAATGAGGGGAACCACAGGCAGGGGTGATGGAGCAAGACACCTTTTTAAGACTCCTGCTTAACTGTGCTGTGTCTGCAGCAGTGCCTCAGGCCTACATCTGTGCCTCCTCTGATTCTGCCATATTCGTCCCTACATTGTTAGAGTCCTTTTTCTCCACCTTTACAAGTCCTATAGTTTTTTGGGAGGTGAGGATGTCTTTTTCTTCAAAAGAGCAGTTTTTAATTCTGCTTCGTGGGAGTGCTGTCCCTTGGAGCATACTTGCAGACACAGGCTGGAGAAAATAAGTTTTCTCTGGAATGTGGTTGCTACTTTTATTCTCCTAGCTTCTGAGTGGCGCTTACAGTCTTCAGTATAAAAGAATATACTTATGCTGCTGTCAGGCTAGTCCTTGACAAGACCTCTGGTACAACTCCTGTCTCATCTTACGGAGCGTGATGGAGGACACAGTAAAAACTGTCTTAGAAATAAGGACTCTATTGATTCATTAAATCAAACTGAAATTTGGAAATAGATTTGCCTCAGTGCCTACACCCATCTACCTTTTACACTGGATTTTTATCCAGAAGTATCCATAAACTAACATTTTCATGTGGTTTGAAAATATTAACTTGTAGATTGTAAACTTCCATAACATTTTGGTGTTGTTCTAAAAAGCCTTAAACAAGAGGCTTGACTCGGGTGCAACTACCCTATATGCAGGCCTGCACAGGGACATGTGTCCAGACTGATGGAGGAATCAAGCAATGGACTTGGGCTCCTATTCCCAGGCACTGGCCCTGAGAGTGGCCCCGCACACCCACAGCACTCCTGGCTGCCGGGCCCAGGACACAGCCAGGGACAGCCCCTTCCTCTCGGTGACTGCGGGGACAGGCTCCCAGACACGCCAAGGGGAGGCGAGGGTGATGCCCGGCCCATGGGAGCTGCTTCCAGGTGAGGGTCCTTCCTGGGGCCTGCTGTGGCCTGGCCTATAGCCCCTGTTGCGCCTCAGCCCTGCCCAACCATGGGCTCTGCTGAGCCGGGCCCACCCGCAGGCCCACGGCCCAGCCTGGCCCCGACCCAGGGAGGTGCCCAATGCCGGGGGCTGGGCCTGCCCCGGTGCCCCCCGGCTGCCCTGCTCCTGGCTGGGGCGGTGGGACAGGCCCGGGCTGCCAGGCCCTGCCCCGATGCTCCCCGCATGGGGACCCCTGTGGTCCTGGCCCATGGGGAGCTGCAGCACTCACGGTGCTCTGGGACATAGGTAAGTCTGCTCAGTCAAAGCAGAAGATACTGTTTCACACAATTTGCTTAATGTTTTTAAAGAAGTAAAGAAATGCAGTTTAATAAATGACGTAAAGATTATTTTGGTGTTCCTTACTCCTCTACTGTCATATAAGTTCCTCTAGTCTTTGTGTCACCACATAAAACTGAGAAGGAGAAAATGAGGATTTGTGTCTTAACACAAGCTGGGATGCTTGCTTCATCACTGAAACTGTAGCTTTGCCCTATGTTAGCTATACATCTTAAACAGGTTTTCCTGAAAAAAAGAAGGGTCCTTTCTTCAAAATGGCAAGGGATTTTTGTGCAAGAGGCAACGTTTTTATTAGTTGCCTGATCTGCATTAAGTAAACAATTGAGAACCCTTGATAATTCATAGCTAATTAAATTACAATCACGCATCTGTGTGGGCATCAGAATTAGTAGCAGTGCCCAGCATAAGCCATCACCTCTCTCGGTAAGTAGGAGGCATACAGTCCTCATGCACCCCTGCACTCTCAGGACAAAGTAATCAGTATTGACAAGCCCTAAAGTCAGTAGCATTGAAAGGGGTGTATTCTGCCTAGGTAATATTGAACATGCTTAGAACTAATATTTGCTTAAAAATAACATTACAACAAAGGTTTTGTTGTCAGGGTAGACAGCTTCTCCATTTCTTTGGGAGTCATCGTCTGCTCATGCTAGTACGTGTTTCAGCAAAGTTTTTTGTCATTCTGTTCATTGAACAAGTTTGCAAGAAAGCCTAAAACCTGTACGCAGTATAAAACTAAGAGATTTACCTTGCCTGTCCAAATATATATACTTCAAAGACAAAAATATCCTTTTGGCAGATTAATGTCTTTTAAATATCGTAGACTATATGAAATATCTTGAAATACTGCATGTGCTGAGAAGATTTCGTATAAAATGTAGTTTCAGTGACTATCTGACAGCAGATACAGAAAACAGAGTACACCAGAGAATGCTAAACCCTACTTTGAAAGCAGGAAATTAATTGAATCACATGGGACCAAAACAGGTTTTACTAAATATTTCTATTAAAAATTGAGGTTCAAGTTAGTTGGTTGATACAAGATAATAGCCAAAACTTTGACAGTATCTAATGGCTTATATATAATAGAGCTAAAAGCTTCTCCGTGAGTATCTAATACTTGTTCCATTAGAGCTATGCTAATATTCTGCACTTGCTAAAACCTCTGCTTACTTCAGGATTTTCTTATTATACTTGTCTCCATCGACAGTTCATTTGCACATAATTACTAACAATGCATGCACATTAAACAGAAAATAGGTTTCTGTCCTGAATGGACAAAAATCAGTAAGGGGTGTACTCTTCTGACTTCTTTAGCTCCGCCCCACTGTATGTAATGGTTGCAGCTATTAGGCATTACACAGTAAAGTGTCTACAACTGTGAGCAGGACATATAAGGCAATCAACAATAGGCAATGGCTAGATGTAAATATCAAGATACAACATGTAATTTAACAAGGAGCAAGGATGTTATACTTACATCTTTTGTTTAAAGTGGGTTTAATGCAGGTCTGCAAGGCACCTCACCCTGAATTCTTACATTCTCCCTATATTCTCTCCAGCATGGCTAAGGATGGAAGTTACTGTGGGGGCGTTTCAAACATGATGGTCTCTTCTAAACACAATACCCACAAGTAAAAACCTAATGTTTTCTTTATCTGTAATTTACAGATCTTTTGATTTTTTCACTCTCCCAATTCACATTTCCTCCTTGCTACTTTTTGCCTGATTCACAGTTCCAGAGCTAAATGCCTACTTCTTCACCCACCAGTTATACCCTTTACACTCTGATGCCTGGATTCACAGTGCCACATGTTCCTGTGCTTTACCATAAACCAATGCCACTGATGTAATGGACTCCTTGAGCGTCTTGTCATCTCCTCTAAGCCATTATTTTGATTATTTTCTTTCCTTTTCTTCTTTTTTTTTTTTTTTTTTAAAAAGAAAACCTGTGAAGGTCATCTTCCTACCACAAAATACAAATGAGCTAATAGTGTGGATATTGCTGAGGTGTGGTGCATTAGCTAAGCTGCATAGTTCACAGGCTTTAATTTCACAGATAGGCCAGGCATTGAAGACTTACTGTATTTCCACGTTCTTTGATTTCAAGACAAAGATTCTTTGTTTTCTAAACAAAGAATTACCAGGATTGCCCCACCCCTTTTTTTTTAATCTTGACACTGTCATGAGCCATGATGCCATAACAAATGAAACGCACATGTAGTTTTTAGATCCACCTCTGAATTTCTTATCCCAAAACTATGGGCAAATATCAGCAATGCCAATATCTATTCTAGGAATGCTTATTGTCTTCGGCTAATGTTGAACAGGTCAGACAAAACCAGTATTTCAACCTGTGTTGGCTTCACTAGCTGTTGAATGAGCCCTTATAGGACCATCATTTGTTTCTAAAGGATACATTCTGAGCAATGGCTACTGCCAGTACCGGTGAACTGATGGTTATCTATGCTCTACACTCTTGCTTGCTCTCTTAAAAACTCTGTTATTCCCTGTTTGTTTGTTTTGGAGAAGTATGTTCCAGAGCTTCATAGACATCCCGCTGTTATTTTCAGAGGAAGGTTCATAGAATCAAAAGCATGGAATAAAACTATTCCACTGCCCAGTGTCAAGGTCAGCTGTACTGAGACAATGTGTGTAAATGTTAAACATACTTTTTTAAAGATCCTTAGATCTTTAAAGGTAAAGATACCACAATTACCCTGCTTTGTGCATATCCCAGGATGGCAATTAACTTTTTTAGGAAATGTTGTATGACTCGTATTCAGCTTCTAATCCACTATAATTGATAGATCCTTTTCTACAGGACCAATACCTAGCCAGCTGTTCTTCATCCTTTCTGTATTTGGTTGATTACATCTGCTTAATTTGATAATTTACACTTGTTTCTCTAGTTTTATCTACTTTTTCACATTATTTCTGTGGTCTGTCAAAATAATTTTCAATACTGTCCCTGACCTCAAACAGTTATGCAATTCATCCGAGCTTGTTTAATCTGGAAATGTAATAAACAAAATATTTTTCACATCATGTAAACAATTAATGAATAATACTGAGCTAACAACAGGCTGTGTAGAAGTCCACTTGGTATCTGGCCTTCCAAACTATTGTCCTTTGGTCATCCTGATGAAACAATGGGAGACTCTCACAACAGAATTGGTTTTTGGAAGCCCTAGGTCAAACTGCTTCCCCAGAATAAACTGCTTTAAATAAATGTAAAAAGAAAAGAAAAAAAAAAATAGAAAAAGAAAGAAAGGACTGGAATCCCATAAACTGTTCTACTTCTAGCTTACTTAATACCTGTAATAGCTCTTACTAATATCCTGGTGTTATAACCAATGAAGAGTTAGTAAGATTTGTATGTATGGTATGAAATTCACTGCCTGTGAAATAAATTTACTTTGCATATGCACCCACTTCTAATCCCCCAGTTAACATGTGAGCACAACAGCCTCAAACAATCGAGAGACAGGAACCTACAGATGACTGTCACTTCTTGTGAGTCTTCTGCTACTTCTGCGGCAACCCAAAAAATACTGCCTTCCCAGTTCATCGTCTGAGACTGGCATGGCTGCTATTAGAGAGTGAGAGATCATGTTCTTTCTTAGTGTGCATGGGGGGAGTATGTGCTTGAATTCAAAATCCTGTGGAAATAATATAAGCATCAGCTGTTGATGCATATATTTTTAGAATGTACCTAAAATCTTACATTTTAGACATCCATTTTTCGAAGAGGTAAAACCTCAGCAGTGTTATCCTGAATATAGATTTTGTATATGTAATTTATGGGTGTAATAGTAGTCAGTCAATAGCATGGCTTCATGGACAAATACATTTATGCTCAGTTTTGAATTCTGTGGAAACGAGATGCATTTCTAGTGAGCTTTTAAAACTTCCTGGGGGCTTTCACAACAGGAGCTGATAAAGTTTTATGGAATGCTCTACTTTTATGTTTAGTGAATATGATGAGAATCATTCTACCCTGTACAACAGCGTAGAAATTAACTGAATAGTTTTGAATGAGCTACCCATAAACATTTGCTGCATTTATTTTACACGATAACATTTTACTCGGCGTAAACTACTCCTTTGAAAGCACACAATGTGTATATGTGTTAGGGAGTTACAGCACATACTCAGGAAATGGGAGCATTATTTTGTAAGTCTTCTTGATTTGAAGGATTTGAACCCACATTTCCCAAATGCCTCATCCAATTATTTTGATGACAGCAATCTCCATAATTTCTGGGGAAAACAAGGCACTGTGCAGCTGTGCATACTAAATTCAGGGGCTTGGAAAAAGAAGCAAAAGGAGACAAATTCTGGCTTAATAGTTATAACACTTCTGTAGGAAAGGAAGAGTTCCAGAATTCCAGTCTCTTCTTCTGTTATTTCTGTTATGCATCTCATCTGTTTTAAGACAAAAAGCTTTGAATCAGGTGCTTGGAATCCCAAGTCTGATCTACCGCAGCTGAGACCAGAGTGGTTCTCAGTCTCCTCCTGATCCATGAGTATTTGAAATCCCAGTTTTGCAAAGGGTAGATGAGTACCTGCCATGGTGGAAGACAGTGTTCCTGATTTCTAGAGGAAAGTTATTTTTGAGAGGGTTTTTTTTAATTTTTTGATCATTATTGTCAAATCAAGATTTTGAAGAATGTCATTATAATAGCTCCCAGCTATGAAAATTGCCAGAAATGTACTCAATGTACTGCAATTACAGTGTAATATTCAGCCTGTGACCTGGATATATGTAAATCTTTGCTTGATTTATATTGTTATAATCTGAAATTAATTTTGGAAGGCTTTGGAATAGCCATTGTTATCCATAAGGCTGTTGCAGCTCTAAGTTTGGATATCATGTTTCATGGCTACACATTGATAACACATCATTGGTAAACAGGAATCTCTACCTCTTCTGAAAATGTCCTCTTCCTCTTAGTGTCAAATCATAAATTGCAGCTATTAATAAGTGGCACTATTCAGCAGCACTTAAAAGTTGTAGTTGATTAGGCCAGTGACACCCCATTTCTGACCTTGGATCTCAGTACAGTTTTAGATCACAGCTGAAGGTAAGCAATAGAGTCATAGGTCTGCTACTTTCTATTCAAGCAATAAAAGTTTCTTTAGCACTGGGATTATTAGGTAGCTGGTTGGTGCTAGGGCAGTGAAGTAGCGAGCAGAGTTTGGCTAAGAAATTAAAAGCATCAAGACATGCTTTTCAAAAACTAGCCAAACAAGCAACAACATCAACACTAAAAATGAAGTCGGATTAAGGAATGTCATTCCAAACTGAATGATGGGCCTGGGCAGTTTCAGAGTTGCCTCGTTCAGTGCAGCTAAAAGCTTTCCAGTTTTAATAGGACAAGCTTTAGCACCATTTACAATCCTTTCTTCCTTTTACCCTTCTGCTCTTTTTTATAATAAAAGATCAGGGCTTATGAAATTGTGATGTGATTGTCAGTGTTGTACACAAGCTGGCTCACAGTAATGGGGTGCAGAACAGAGCAGAAAGAGCTGCTGTGATGATTGCTATACCCACCATTGTTGTAGGAAAAAAAGTAAAACAAAATTGAGGACTCCCTCTCCTTTGAAATAATTATTATCTCCCAGCTACTATGCCCTACGTGGCATAACAACTTGTCATGTAGACATAACAAATTTTAGTCATATCCAGTCTTGAAGTTTTCTCCCTACAACTTTAATAAACTGCAAAGCAATATATTATAATTAGATATCATCAATGCTTGAATCCTTTACAAAACAATTTAATGATGATAATCCTTGTAGAAACTGTTCTGCTTTTAATTATCCACAGGATGCCGTATCTGAATGGCAAACCTGACTTATCCTTTGTACGCGTATTTCTCTTCAGGTCCTTGTTGTTCTTGTACAAATGGTAAATTCATCATATGGATTCTTTTGTCTTTATCAGGCAGTAGCTTGCCTGTGAAATCCCATACAGATGCTGAATTACTGCTACCTGAATGCTTTTATATGTGATCCTCTTTCTTACAGTGGGCTGACATCTTAATTTTATCATAGATAAAGAAATGGGTAAAATTGTGAACTTCTAAAGCTTTTTCTTATCACTTCTGTAAACACAAAACTATTTACAATCCCTGCATTTTCAAGGGGAAGTAGTGACTCTTCCCAGGTTATTTATAGCATTAAAATGTGAGAAATGTTCTCCCATTGGAAACAAACAGGTTTGAGACAGACATTGGCGAATAGTTATTCTGGATGTCAGACCCTATTGAGGAGCAAGGTGTCAGGGTGCAGTGATGGCTGACTGCCCCCCTGCAGTGGGAAGCTGGGCCCCAAGGGTGACACTGCCATAGCCCGTGCCCTCACCCATGGGGTGCAGTTCCACAGGCTCTGAGCATGGGGGCTGGTTATGGGGTCTGTTGACAGCCCCTGGCACGGTAAGCGGTGAGCCAGGGCCAGGGTCCATCCAGGGGCTCTAGCCAGGAGCACAAGGAGATGGCGCCAGAGGCAGGGCTGGATATACATACAGCACATGTACAAGGGGCCCATGCTGAGATGGGCTACCTCCAGTGTCCATACCAGGAGGCAGGGGCCAGAGATGGAGCTGGAGACCAGCAGTCCTACAGTGTCACTGAGGCAGGGACTGACAGCCCCGGGACGAGCTGAAATGGGGTCCTGGGCCCTTGGGCAGAGGCCCCAGGGGAGGCTGGGCAGGGACAGTCAGACCCAGTAGTGTTCTCAGGGTCTGACAGCAGGTTGTCAAAATCTGGTTTGGATACATGTAAAGGCCTTGTCAGTTAGCCTGTGAAAGAGAAGGGATATATGAAACATTTATTTCTCCCTTTTCACAACTCTGAAAGTACAAAGTAAGCTCATATAGTATGAAGTGTAATGTAAATCACAGACCACTTTCCTAACATCTAATATGGCAGGGTAGAGTAAGCATTAAATTAGAAACAGGTCATACTCTAAGGGTCTAAGATTACATTGCATTGTAAGATTGCATTACAAGTATCAACTGTGGAAAAAGGAAAATATATAGCCTACTGTATATAACATAAAAGAAAACCATTGATGTTAGTGTTATGTAAACCGATAATCTTAGTGATGGTGAGGGGGTTTATTATCCTGTGTGTAAACATTCTGTCAGAATATCCACAGTGGAGCTTCATCCTCCACATCCTTCTGTCCTTCTTCATTTCGAGGGAAAATATCTCTCTCATTAGTGAATCAGATGGGAGATATTTTTTAGAGATTTTTGGAATCAAATGATTCTTGTAATGCTTATTGCTAGTCAAAGTACCTAGAATCTTCTGTCAATATCTGAGGAACATCATGCCTACTTTATCAGGTATCTATTCAGAAAATTTCAGGATGACTGAACTTTTAAAAAAGTGCTTTTATCCTAACTTAAGCTCAAAATTAGAGTTCTTTTCTTACTTTAAGTTATGTCTTGCAAATTTATTTTTCAAACATATTATGTTGTTACATAACTGCTACTCTTCACTAAGTAGAAAATGGGAACTATAGGAAACTATATATATATATCTATAGGAAACTACAGTATTCCAGCTTTTCTGCTGTTGGTTTTGCTGCAAATAGCTAGTCTTGGAAAATTTGCCATATGTAGAAAAGGAGTTCGAATTCCACAAACACATAGAGTGAATATTCTTAGCAGAGCAAGACTATTATTCTACTGCTATTGTAAATATTTCAGGAGCTCATTTAGTTGCCTGAAAACACAGCCAGTTAGCATTATCCAATAAAATGATATTTGCAGTGTTAAAACTTTGTTTTGTCAGTTTTGGTGGAGATGGAATTTCAGCTCGATACAAGAACAAGGCTACCCATCCCCAAAAAGCAAAGATACAGAGTGGTCAAGGAACCAATGCAAGAGCAGAGAGTTAAGGTTAGATATCTCACATGCCAAAACCATGCCATAGTAAGTTGAGTACTGGTTACCCGTGCACACAGATTTGGAAGGAAGGCTTTTTTGCCTTTTGGAAGGACAGTGTTTCAAAGCCACACTGAAGATCTTCTTTGAATTTTTCCTCTTCATCTACCTTTACATACTTAAGACTATGAAAAGGAAGGAGTGTTTTATTTTTTCTCTTCTATGCTGCTAGTCTATCTCCCTGTAGAAACTAAGTAATGGTACAACCATTTTCCAACTAGCTTTCTTTAAACATTGCTGGTTGAGCTAATTTTTTGAGTATTGTCTGTAACTTTGCTGCCAGGTTGCTATCATTTTTTTTTTTTCTTTCCAGAAGAATAAATTATGGTTTCAAATTTGCCATTAACCCACTGGCCTAATTAGCATCACGAGCACACATTTCCTATGTATTCTACTAGAGACGTTGTTTCCATCAAGTATTTCAATCCAGTTTGGTTTCACATGTTTTGTTGCAAAAACCTTTCCTCAGTTTCAGATTCTTATTTCTTTGTGATGATGAGTTGTGAACTATTAAGAGGGAGGCATCTACTTGTACTAACAATACTCGATTGTTTTAAACCTAGGCTGATGTATTTCTTTATCTCATGTAAAGGCTCCTAGGAATGAACAGGGACTCCTGTCCATCCATTGTTCCCTTACCCTGAGAGTAAATAACTCACTGGCACACTATCCAAGGCTTTCCTTTCCTGCCCTTTTTGCACCAGCACTTCTGACTGATTGAGCCAACCCTGATGAATTATCTGGAATGGAGAAGGACGCTCTGCTGACCTGGATCCCACAAGGCGCTATGAGACCATTGGAAAGCCACTGTCATCTCCCTTTTTTATGTCTCTCCTGAAGTTGTACTTTCTCTTCTTAGCCGCAGCAGTTCCCCAAAGTATGTGTCAGATAGTTTTCAGCTATGTAACTATTGTAATCTATGGTTCAGAGGGATAAGATGTTCAACTATTTCTTCAATAGAGGATTATCAAGCATATGATGTGTTACATTTCAGGTATCTGCTATCTGCTGCAACTTATTTGTCTCTTAATAGAAAAAGCACTATCCAGAAATCTTATCTATTACCTACCACACAAAAAAGTCACTTAATGAAATAATTAGGAACACGTGCAGCAATATAAACAGTGTGCAAAATATGAATGTTTGCTAGTCCATCACATTAAGTGCAAATGCTATTGTTGACATTACTGTTTTATGCAAGACTGGGAAAATAAATATTGAGCCAGACATCAGGATTCTTCTAGTTCTGACAGAAGGTTTCTTGCTTGTAAAATCATTTTTAACTACTTTATATGTTTAAGTGATGCATGTTTCTTAGTAGAAACTTTTGGGAATGGCAGATTGTATTTTTATATAGAGAGATACATGGAATGATCTTAAATTTCTCCAGCCAAATTCCCATGTGTACTGTACCTTGCATGATGGATGGAGTCTTAAGGAGATGAAAATCTTAGCAATAAAAAGTATCTTTAAAAGAAGGCAGTAATGAGTGCCAGGTTTAATGGGAAATGTGATGATGCAGTTGGTTAGAAACCTCTCCAAAGGACTCTGCTGAGTTCCTATTCACAGCCTGCTCTGCTGGACAGGTGGCATATTGGCTTTTGGTTATCGCTGCTTAAAACACTGTCACCATTTCTTCAACCCTTACTGCTTTTTTAATCCTCTCCTTTTCATTTTTTGTCATGACAGTCACAACTTTCTGGAACTTGGGAATGCTTCTTAGCATAGAGGAACGGGGGTGATTTGCAAAGGAAACCCAGTACCTTATTGCCTTCCTGGTGCTTATGACTGGTTTCTCATGAGTTCTTCAAAATTTGATTGCTGAATCTTTTTGTTTTCTGAGACTCTGGAAAGGACTATTTTTATGGACTTTTGTCTTTGAAACAGGTGTCTTTTCCTCTAGCTAACATTTTAAGTATTGTTAGTGCTCTCTCTCTGTTCTAGGACAGTAACACAGCAGATCATGGCAATTAATTGACACTTGTTTTTGAAATCACACTGATTCTAATTTTACTTTTTCCTTGCAATTTAAGAATTTAAAGCAATTGTTTTCAAGTTGTTTAAGTTGTGTTCTGAACATACCAAAGATACTTACTAATCCTATACTAATATTTTGTACTGTCCTTTACTCATTGTGAGCTCTAATGACATGCTGTTCAGGGATTTGTAAAGAACTGCCACATAAAAAGAGACTGTTATTGAACAGGCATTTTTGTTTGTTTGTTTGTTTCTTATGTATTCAGGTGATGGTTCTTTGTAATTTTGTTACTTGTTCATAATTTACCAGGGACAGTTTTATGCCTTATTCCACCATACCAGCACCAAGAAAGAAACTTTCAGTGTGTACCCCGGTTATCCCTTGTCAAGAAGAGAAATTGAAAACTGTGAGATTTTTGCTACTATTTAAAGGCCTTTCTGCTACATGAAAATGCACAGGCTTAAGTGAAGAGTTAATTTTGTTTTCTTTGGGGTTTTTTTTTGTTTGGTTGGTTTTTTTCAAGCAGACTAATCTTGCTATCTAAGACAACACTTTCATGACATCGCCACAGAACAGTCATGAAATATTTTGCAGGGTTCACAGGATCCTGCAATTTTTAATTTTTTTTTTTTTTAAGCAGATATAGTGGAGGAAGACAATGAAGTAATTTTGAACATGTATAAAAACATTCTTCAAAGCTAGAAAAGCAGCACAGGGAGAAGAATGATTTTCAGATAATTAGGTAATGGAAGCTAGTCAGCATTTATAGGCTAACTGAGAATCAACCCCTTAAAGTTATTGTAAGGGACTGAGCCAATGGAAAATTTCTTACTTCAATTAAGTTTAATTCAAGTTTTGGGAAAGGCCCAAAATGAACGTAAGTAAAATTAGGAAATGGGAATTTTCTTTTCCATTTTCCTGCCTTATCAGGAATTGCCTTACTATTGTTAATTTAATCTCTGCTGAGCTGTTTTGGGAAGCATGTGTGTATGTGTTTTGCTCACAGTGAGTATTTATGACAATTTAAGAAAAAAAAAAAAATCTTGGCATTTCCCCAAAGAATGTTAGTGTTGAGGTACAGCTGTATTTCTGTTTCTGTCTCAACTGGAAAATGAAATACTTGGCGATACAGATGCTAGAGGCTTTCTATGTCATTTTTGTGTCAAGCAATGACACCTTCTACAGAACAGACTTTTTTTAAAATTAATAATATGCCCAGTTACGATTTGTGTGGAATATATTTTTTCAGGAATATTCAACATGTTTTCAGTGTTGTGGTTCATGCAAACAAACAACCCACTAATGAAAATCTGAAGTTGTGAATACTGCTTAAAGATGAAAAATATTTCAATTCTTGCTATCATATAAAGAAAAAGCAACCAAAAATCCCTGGTTCTAAAAGAATTTGTTAGTCTACTATTTACCCATGGAGTCTAGCAGTCTTATAGCCAAAGAATATGTAAAACATGCTAACATTGATGCAACTTAAAAAGTAGCAATTAAGTTTACAACTACCATACATTGTCTTAGCTTTTTGGTGGAGGTAACTGAAAACCAGAGAAAAAGAAATAAAAAGGACTTTTGTAGATGTGTATCTAAGCTGTTTATCTGGCTGTTGCTTAAAGAAACAGCCGACTTGTTCTACTTGTTAAAATCAGAATTTCTTAATGTTATTTAAAAAAATTAGATTACAGCTAGGTGACTAGTAAAATAGTCTCTTCCTTAAAAAATTCATTGCTGAAAGAAGGCTGTTTCCAATTCATGAGATATCACACTCCAGTTAGTGTTAAGAACTTGACTTGTCAGAATTATGCCTTTTATTTTGTTTTTCAGTTTAAAACCTAACTGAATATGTTACAGCGTCTAGGCCTCAGGCATACTCATTGCAGCAGTGAAGCATTTTCTCTGTACTTGTGGGATCCCCCTTGGGATGTTCCTTTTTTATTTTCTTCTGACTTGCTTATTTTGTTTTTACAACCAGTTTCACTAAGGTGACATTTTCTAGAATAGTCAATTGTTGAGGCATTCACCTGGAACAGGGGACATGAGATGTTAAGTATCTGTTTTGAATCAGTCATACGAATGACGTGAGGCAGATTTTCCAACCTCCCAGACAACTTCCAAAGCCATAAGGCACGAGCTCTACTATACTGATCTTTAACTTCTTCCATTTTCTTTGTTTGAGCTTTTGATTTTTAAAATGAAGAAAAAAGCAGAAAAACTCCTCCTCCTGCAGAAAAGGGAGTGGAAACAGAAGAGAAGGGTTGGAAAACTCTGGGGAGAGCCAATGTAAGATCTGATTCGTTGCTCATATAGCTGCAAGGAGGCACTGGCTGCTGCTGGGAGCCACCCCTCCCTTTTTTTCCCCCTCTAGCAGTAAGTGCTTTCTGGTATCTCAAAGGCAGTAGCAGACTTTACTTTCTAGGGATGTACCACAAGCAATGTAGGCAACAGCCAATTTTGCTTATGCCTTTAAGCTAGACCTGAATCTCTGAGAATAAATGTACATGAGAATGGCTCCCACAGTGGCATCACATGTTTAAAATGCAATCCTTGCTATACCATTGTAATAAATATGGTTCTCCTTGTTGACTTGACAACTTAAATGAGTGATATATGCATGGACCAAAAGAAGAATTTTGTTGACTGAACTGTTTCTTCTTGATATTCTTGTATTTACTAAGGCTTTCTTTGATAACTTCAAGCTTTATACCTACTGCACGGTTTCCCTACAAAAATGTGTATAAATACATATGAATACATACATACATATATACGTACATATATGCAAATGTATGCATGTATAATTTGCATTTCTTTCACAGTAATCAGCAATATCAACTTTTGATGTATGGTCAAAAAAGATGTGTTTGGATCTGCTTTCACAGTCAGAACCTATATAGTGAATTTGTAGTTGCATAATAAGATCCTGTGGTTCTTTGGACAGTATTTATTAGGCTCACACAGGGCAAGGAGCTGACTCTCCCTAGTATCCTGGAGGCTGAAGATATCAGCTTCAGGATTTCCTGTGGCATCAGTTAGTGCAGTGACTGAGAAATGAGATTTTGATTTCAGAAAGCTTCACTCAGGCCTGCAGTAAAATGTGTCATAACACTTTGTGATATCTACTCATTGTGCCCCTGGAAAATGAACCTTCATTTCTAGCTTCTAAAATTCTAAGGATCTATATTATTTATAACTGCCAGTGGTCATGGTACTTATTTAAATTTTAAAATTAACTAAAAATGTTAGCATTGCACATAATTTAACTCACAGAAATCCCATATTTCATATTTTAATTTTTACGTTGATAAGCAACTTATTGCCTAACTTTTCTGAAGTTGCATGTGAATGTAGGTAAATGATAGTCCTTTACCTGTGATGCTAAAATGCTAAAGTTTGTTCACAGCCAATGAATGAGCAAACATATTAATGCTTGTGTGTTTCTCTGTGAGTATAAATATTGTTATAAAAAATATCACAAACTGTTCTTGTCAAACTATTCTCTCCCTCCCTCATCTTTAATAAAGTCATAATCATGAATGCAGTGGGTTTGTGCTTAATTCTTAAATGTCTTGAAATGTAAAGCTGTAGGTTGGATTCTATATGAAGTCATCATTGTTTAAGTATTCTTCCCATAATGTGCTCTTTTACACCCCTGCTATTTCTTATTTCTAACCTGTTCTCTTCTAAGATGAATATATTTTAAGATACTGCTTTCAAAAAATGTCTTCGGTACTCAGTAACCTGACTGTCAATGAAAGTGCAAAAGATTCATGGTCTCTTTTGAAATCACAGCTTTTATTATGTGGTTCCTTTTGAGAATTTTTTCAGTAGCTGTACGGTGCTGTGATTAACAGAGGTCAATATCAAAACCACATTGGTTTCATCTGGGTCTTTATTTATAATATTAAAGAACCATTGATCACAGCCCTTTTTTTCCCCCCATTAGATAAGAATATTTTTGCATAAAATACTGTAATGAATATAGACAGCATAGATAGACTCTACTGTCTAGCTTGACTAGACAGAAGATTTGGCCTCCCTTTCCCCTTTTACCATATTGAAATGTGAGATGTTAGTCCCATCAACCATTACAGAACAAAGCTGATAATCATCATGACTAGATGACACCCTCTTAGTTATATGGGGAATTAACAGAATGTTTAGCCCCTGTTTCTCCAGCTGCTCATACCACCTAATCCCCAGAGGACACAAGTAATAGAAATGGAAAACTTTTATTCACATCTTAGGGGTGAAGGCTGAGCCACAACCTGTGATCCACCTCTCTCCCATCCCNAACCTGTGATCCACCTCTCTCCCATCCCAATAACATTCACTTCTGATTCAGTGCAGTGAATATGTTAGTTTGAACTTGCTCGTGGGATTTCAGCTCATCTAAAAGGAAGTTACAGGAGTGTCTGCTCGTTCCTCTGGTGCACTCTTATGTTTCCCCTTTCACTGTTCCTACAAAGATGACCAAATTTGTTTTATAATTAATTGTTCATTACATTGTGAATCTTGTGCTCAATCTGTGGAATTAATAAATGGAAGCAAATGAAGAAGGGCATTATTTTCTTCTTCCTGTTGTGGGGGGAAATAGATTACATGATAAAAAGAAAGAACTAGATGTTATTTTGCATGTTT
>WAAD01031636.1:0-43155 GCA_013389945.1 Fregata magnificens
GGCCCATGTTGATTCTCTTCTTTCTCTCTCCTAAATTTTTATTCTAGACCAAAATTTGACAAAATCATCATGAGAAGAATAACGTATTCCACATTATTTCTTCAGATCCTGTAAATATTCTCCAGATCCTAGTGTTTGCTCTTTACATTTAAGTGTTTTAACACATTCATGCAGGACAGAATATAGTTATATATTAAACAGAATGACCTATTAGTGACTGCAACTCATTAATTTGGAGTTTGAATTGATTAAGTCATAAAGAAATACTTGATAATTAGGAAACTAGCTTTAAATGTGTTTTAAGTACATTTAAAGCCTCTGTAAAATTTTTTGTCTCTTGTGCATGAAGCATTTAAGTCATCCTTTCTTCTTCCGTTTTTACCAAGACTTGCCAAGATATCGTGAGCATTTCAGGTTTTTAACCCACATTTTTCAGACTGGGATATCAAAAATTTAGCACCTCGATCCGATGTCATTGTTCAGAAAGCAATCTGATTTTCAGGCGTTCAGCACTTCACTTCTGAAAACGTTGTCTTTAATTTGTCTGTCTCTGAGTCTGATTCAGTAGGATTCAGTAGTCTGATTCAGTAGGAAGCAGACTGAAACTAACAGTGGTTTTTGTATAGCCCTCTGAACAGCCAGCAGACAATAGTTACATCTTTGCACCACGAACAACCTAGGCCAGACCTTTTATGTGTAACTTAGCAGTGAAAGGCTCCATATTTCATTAGTAATCTCCAGCACCATTCGGTGTTCCCTGTGCCTTTAGCAAAATGCAAGAAATTACAAGGATGACATGCCGTGCAGGAGAGAGGAAAACTATAAAAGGCAATATTTAGGAAGTGAGAAGTGGCAGTGCTCACTTGCTAAGTGTTTGTATAAAAACTCTCGAAGACGAGACGAATAGAAGCATTCATTATTTTTTTCAAATGCATTGGTGTGTTGCACATTCTAATTGAAACTTGTGGAGCAGAAAGCTGATCTTGCACTAATGTTTGTGGATACAATTATGGAAATCCTTTGAGCATGATTAGATTATACCGTGTCTGGATATGGAAGTAATTTTGATACTTATGTCTGCAGTAGAATCAGTGGCAATGCATGAGGTGGCACCTTCCTGATTAATCTGCTTAGGAAGGACAGAATGTGTAGAAGTTTGCCAATTAGCAAGTTTTTCCAGTGGTAAATACTAGCCATAAAAGAGACACTTCTGTATAGTCTATCAGACAAATTTGAACACATATGATGTGAGGCCACCCTTGAAAGATTGCTCAGAAGCAATGATCAATATAAAATGGGTCATGCAACAGAAGAAATGGCATGTTTTTCTATTAGTTGGAATTTGAAGAGTTTTTAGTCAATCATTCATTGCTAGTTCCAGGTCTTTTAGTGCCTTTTATATATATAGATTTTGGATCTTGGTACAGTTATTTGTTTAAGATACTGTAATTTATTCACCACAACAAATATGTAGGTTGATTTTGTTCCTGTTGTTCATCTCAAAGAGGTGTTGATTTCTTTTGGTAGGTAAAGAGTGATTTAATTTATTATCCATTGTGAACACTTAGGCAAGTGTCCAAGGGTCCAGAAGTTGTTGTTAATAAACAAAACTCGAGAATAGAGGAAGAATTTTTTTTGCATAGAAAAAAATGAAAGTTGTAACTAACATAAAGATATATTTTTTAAATAGTGTTTCCTGTGAAGAAACCTGGTCTATTCAGAATGTTAACATTTAAATGCTTAAAGGATTCTGGTTTTATGAAAAATCATATAACTCCAGCACAATGTAGGTTTTTCTACTCAAGCTCCTAAAATTCACCGAAAATTTTCAGACTAAATTCTGGTTTCCTGTCGCACAAATGCATTCTAGCTGCTGCCTCACTAGTAAAGATATGATTTTTTTAAGGCTATTATCAATTTGACCACCTCCATAACTCAGGGCTAGATTTTACCCAGAAAGTGCTGCAATCACCCTGACAACTTTTAGTTCTTTGCAAACTCATTTGCTTCTCATTTCGAAAGAGAATCACCCGTAGTTTAAAGACTCTGAATGAAGGCATATATTCTGTATCTATCAGTAAACAGTCCAAATGGTTAAGTATGCTCCTGCTAAAAAATTACATCTCATTTCCAGTTTGAAGTTTTGGCTCTCAGCCACTGGGTCTTGTTATTATAGATGAAAGAGCCCTCTGATATCAGGCACTGCTCCCTGTGTAGGTGGAATGTTCCCCATGTTGTCCATATTAATCTGATTCATTGCTGCTACTGCATTATCTTTCATCAGTTTTCCTAACTGTCAATTTTCAAAATATGTGCTAGTTTCAATATGCTGGCTGTTTTTGTAGCTGAGATGCCATGAAGTAGCTGGAGAGGACTTGAAAGAGATCTTCATCTGGATGAATTATTACTGATGGAAAAAATATATATCTACATCTTTGAAGAATGTCTTATACTTTGGACTATAATTTTCTGGCAATTTTCACCACAAAGGACTCATATTTGCTCTAATAAATGACCTAAGTACCTAGAAATTTATTCCTAATTCTAAAACAGAAACTGAAACTCCTGAGGTAGGCACCTTGGCTCAAGTTTTTCTGGCCTAATTTCCAACAATGTCCCCATTGATTCCTACTAGCTACATGCCCTGGCAACACAGAGACAGCCAAGAGGAAACCCAAGGCAGAGGGATTTCATGGAATTTAGGAAATTTCCCAGTGCCTGGGAAGTGTTCGCCACTTCAGAGTGCTCCAAGCAGTATAGCAGGTAGCCCTGAGAACTGACTGTAAAACTGCTAAATATAGGAGCGTGTCTGAAATTCCTCCCCTCCTTTGCATCTTAGACATGGCTCAGAGCTGATGGAAAATAGAAAGATGGATTCAATATCCAGCATCCAGAACCTTCTACTGTGAAGATGTCTACAGAAACTCTTTCCAAGAACTCAGAAGAGATTGCAAAAGAGGAACTATTTCCTCTTTTCTCTAAAATGTCCCAGTGGTTTCATGCATTTGCCAAGTAAGTGAGAAAAGAGGCTATTCTCATCAAATTCACATGTGCCACCTCCAGAAGGCTCTGTAAGCACCAGGAGGTAAGCACAGGGATGAGGTCGTTTTTGTCAAAGGTGTGCAACAGCATCCAAAAATATCCCCCGCAGATCTCTCAGCTTCCAATTCATCCCTTTTTCCTAAAAATCCAGCAAATTTTTATGTATCAGGAAATTGCACAGTCACATTTACTTTCCTTTTTTNTTTTTTCAAAATGTAAGAAGACCTTGTTGGCTTATTCAGAAGGAGAGTTTCTTAACAACTGAAAAATCAAAATAAAAGACAATATTACTGTCATACTTGTATTCAAACTGATTAAATACTTGTTACATCCTTATTTTTGTGGTACACCTTTCTGCTTTGGAAAAAGCTTGTTTTAGAGAACA
Organism: Fregata magnificens; assembly: GCA_013389945.1. Taxonomy (NCBI): domain Eukaryota; kingdom Metazoa; phylum Chordata; class Aves; order Suliformes; family Fregatidae; genus Fregata; species Fregata magnificens. The sequence continues at coordinate 3,428 of WAAD01031636.1, forward strand.
ATGGAGAGAAGAGTGAAAAGAGTGGTGTCTCAGAAGCTGTGCTTCCAAGATGTTTGCAAAGGTGAGAAAGATTTGGCTGGTTGGTTACTCTGAAATTTTTCAAGGAGCTTTTTGCCCAGATGAAACAGCAAATAAAAGCTCAATTTGAATGCACTGCTGCTCAGTTGAGCTTAGATTGCCTATTGCAAAATACAGAGGCCTCCCCAGAGGCTGCAGTGTGGTTTCATTCCTTATGTTGGAATGTAGGAAAATTGTTATTTACACTTGAAAGATGATATTGAAGAATCAAATAGTGTCTCATTAGCTCCACCCAGTTCAACTTTTTCCCAGATTCTTTCCTTACCTTTATCCCTGTCACTGACCATACTGAATATCCTTCTAACCGAGAGAGGATTAAGATGGGGAATGTGGTTCACATAACACATCCATACCTCATCTAGAGCTGGTGGATGACGAGACTCTTCAGAGGAGACTAAAGTCTGGGTTTGCACCTCCATAGTGACTTCAGGGAAACGCAGGGAGGAAAAAAACCCCAAACCCACAAGATCTGAATGCCCCCCAACATTTGATGATTTGATTTTATACACATCTCTGTTTACAGACTTTGAAGCTGCTCACTGAGGCAGTGAGAAACAGAAAACTTCACAAGCTGAATAATTGAAAGAGTTAAGCATGAAAGAAGACACCCTCTTTGACTGGCAGGATCCTAGGGCCCATAAAAAATTAAAACACGGTCCCCTAAGTAATCTTGAAAACACGTGAGAATGACAAGAGAACTTAGTTCCTCTTTAGGAATCAAACCAAGTAGCAACATTATCAGGATAATACAGCATTCAGAGTCTGGCCTCAGACAGCATCATATGAACTGACAGCCTTTCTGAGGATTTTTGAGAATTTCTCTCTAGCTGCAGTTCCTTCACACTTCCAGATTTGGCTCCGAAAGCCAATAAGAGGCATTTAGCAGAACCAAATAATGGATCCAATTTCCTTAATTAATATCCATAGGACCATCCTTCTTCCCAGACTGAGACATTTTACTAATAAAGGACACACTGAAGACATCTTTGGACACCTTGGTTCAGAGTCTGCGTCCATTATCCTGTTGTGACAAAGAAGAAAATAAAAATATCAGAGCAAAATAAAAGAAAAATATCAAACCTGCTTGCTAAAATAAACAGATGGAAAAAGCAAATGAGTAGTGAACACTTGTTTTCCAGCAAAGCTATTGGGGGAAATAGAAGGAATATGAAGGAGTAAATATGCACAGCATTCCTGAAGGAGAAATGAATAGAGATCCTACTATATTATTGCTTATGCACAGCTTGGAAACTTCACCATAAAACCTGCAGGGAATAGAAATACACTGCATGCATGCAGAACGTCCTTGGACTGTTTATGACAGTACATGCATGAAATACCCTGAGGTTCCTATAAAATACTTATTATTTACCAGATCAAGCTGTTTGACTTAGTTGTGATTTCTGTAGTATTTCCTTCCATTAGAAGAAGTGCTACGTTTTTGGTATAGGCTGGAGTGCTAGAGCAGCATATCCTAAACTCTTTCAGATTGCTAATATGTTTTCAGGCCACAGTTACGGTTCCCAGGTACCTGGAAATTTTGCCCATCTCAGAACTTTTCCTGTAACAGTTTGGATTAGACAAGAGTCCATAACAACTAGTTTTGACACATTTACCTAGATGGTGGAAAACTATTAACATTCTGTGCAAACAAGAGATGGTGCAGCCAAGAACTGCTTTAAAAGCTCCCTATCTAGGAGACTTGATACATTTAAATTTTAAGTTATGCTTAGATACTTGCATCTCCCCCTTGTTCCAGCTAGTAATTCTGAGAAAGATAAAAACCAAATAATAAGTCAAATACCAAAACACATTCATGCTATATGACATGATACAATTCAAAGGCCATGATACGTCTATGATCCAACAAAGAGATTAACGTATTTTTGGTGCCATCCTGAAGCTGCACCCCAGATTGACACTTGAAACGGGAAACAATCAAAATCAAACATCCTTTCTGAGAAGGCTGAGCTCAGTTACTTGTACAGGGAGCATGATGCATGCAGTCAGTAAACTTTCTTATTTGACCCTAAAAAATATTCTTTGTATGTGAAGTAAAATGACAATTTTTATTAAAAAAAAATGGTGTAACAGGATGTGTCTATGTCTTCCCTTAAGTACTTCTTTCTAGATCCCAATTCAAATATAGGAAATAAAAGTACCTGTGGGTGATGTGGTAGCTCTGTTTAAAACTTAAACATCAAAAAACCTGAAAGCTCGTGTGTTATCCTTAGCCAATCCTTATTCTAAACTGTAGGTGATTCTGCCTGACATGTGGATCAATTCTTTAGGTAGAGCAGGGAATATAGACTAAAATTTCTACTCCATTTCCATGGCTGTGTATCTCAGGTTACAGGTTTAAAATGCATTCATTTACCTGGGCTCTGACATGACAGAAGTTCGGGGGGATCTCTGGTAATTGCAGGGCAGAATATAACACTGGGTAAACTCACAGACTTTCACTAAACAAAACCCAAGGTTTATATTAGTTTTGATTTTGTTGTTGTTTTAAAGGATTTTCAATGTTAACTACTTCAGTCAGGGAGAATTGTTTAAAAGGACCAAGTAGGAAAGGCAAAACAATGACAAAATTTGAACTCCTTGACAGAAGACAGGGAAGCCTTTGATTAGGGGATAGGCAATTTGAGAATAATTTCCTTTCCTGAGGCTACACCTACAATCAAAGGGGGATACTAACTCTTGCAAAACCCTGAGTATAGAAAACAGAGGCAGTCTTGGTGAGTGGACTAGGAGGGAAGAAATTCCTCAGGGCATATCAGTAAAAGCTTCAAGCACATAAAGTCTGCAGGAAGCAGGGCATCCAGAGAAGCTCAGTCCTAAGGATAAATCATACCAGTGCAGGAGCTGGGAGGGAGTATTGGAGAGACCTACTGCAGTGTGTGCCTCTTCTTAAACCATGCTTTACTGCGCTGCTTTGGCAAGTCATATTTTCTTTTGCAGGACTGACTTCTCTGACACCCATGGAGCAGACTTTGGCACACGCAGAGCCCACTGACCCTTCTGCAAATCTCAATGGCCATGAAGCAGCCTGAAGGCTCAGTCGCAGAAGGGTTGGGTCAGAGGGTCCCACTTTAGCATGGCCAGGCCATGAGCTTTTTACCTTTAAGGATGTGTTCAAGGGATTCAATAGCTTAACTGCCCATGGGAGCAGAGCTCATGGGGAATTTTACTCCAAAGGAAGTCAGTGATCAGGGTTCTTCTCTTTTTTACTTGGGATATTAAATATTCTCTCAGAGTAAACAATATATTTGATGAATTTCCACTGACTGCTACTTAGTTCTGGGAAAGGTCAGGCTCATTTTGCCCAAATTGCTTCTGGATTAGGATGTTGCATACCCCATTGCTAGGGACATGGCCTACTGCAGAAAACATTAAAATTTAATGATATTGGTGGCTGCAATATTATTTGTGAAATAAAATCACCTTAGTGGGATATTTAGCCTTCTTGGATCTTTAGAGAATCATTAAACAAAGTAATTCCCTGTTACCTCAGTGAAAAGGAATTAATGAAAAAGCGAAGTTGTCAGAAAGGTCTAAAAGCAAATGATTATGAGTTAATAATGTTTCAGGAATTAAAACGTACAACCCTGCTAACAATCAGAAGAAATAGCTATGCAGGATCAAACTATCATGCAGAGCCTCCCACAATGATTTATTCATTAAAGATGAGGAAAATTATTTTCCATTACTCCAAAGACCTCACAGTGAAAAATAAATTGGCATTTACAGTACTTCATCTCTAGCAAGGAACAGGAAAGATATCTGTGACTGGCAAACAAAAGATTTATTTTTATTAAAAATAAAATAAAGAAAAAGAGTAGTTCAATTTACCTTCCTGAATGCCCTTTCCTAACATTTTCATACAATTATCCAGTTGTGTGATAGCAAAATGATAATGTAATAATTTAGAATAATCTAAAATACTCTAATAGAAAACTTTGTAATTATTTCAGTGTTTTGAACGGTCATTCTCAGCTGCATGCAAATTTTTGTTTCTTATTTGACTGAAAGGTCCTAGTAGATAAGTATGGGTTTAAACCTTCAATTTTGTCAGTGCCTGGTAGTCTCAGATAACTGATACAGCTGAAGGTAAAGGTATGTCCATTTTTCCTCCAGAAGCTCTTGGAAATTCTTGGAAGAATCACTGCACAGTCTGATGTCTGAGGTCCCTTCACATGTGAATTGTCCCATGATCTCATGATCCTTGGATACTGCAGAACATCTCAAACAACACTAAACGCTGACTTTCTGGCAACTATATTGAGCTCTTGAACTCCTCTGACTATAGCTGGAGCTTATACACCCAGATCACATGTAGACATTTATATATTGACAGCTGAATTTGGGTCCTAATCAGGAGATGACGAATCCCACTTCTCACATGACAATTATATATACGTAAAGAAAGACAGGATTCATTGGATGATATGTAGTTTTTCCACCTACTTCACAGGGGTTTTATGCATGTGAACTTGTGTGTGTGAGTGTGAGAAGCAGTATGCAGAGATACTAGAAAATACTATGCTTGGTTTTCTCTGTCTTTTGAAAACAATGTTCTTTAATTGTCTTCTGTGCAATCAGTTTTCTGCTATTTGAGTCTCAGAGTAGATTAGAACATGATAGTCATTGTTTTATTTAAAAATCAGAGGGTGATTAAACTGCTTTGGTTAAAACAACATCAAGGGGTGCTTTGTAGTGAGGATTTAAGGGTCTCAAGTTCTGAATCTTGTTGAAGAGAAGATGTAAAAATGCTGAATATTATTATTCCAATGTAATTTACTCTAATTATTAAGGAAAGGGGGGAAAAATCTCTTCTTCTAAAGAGATGTCCTTCAGAAAAGCCGTGATTGTTCTTCATATCAAGTTTTTAATTTGGAAAATCAGGAAGAGAGGCGATTTTAGAAGCTTTCATTTTGAATCAGTTCTCTAGTATGTACAGAAAAGAATCAGAGTGCTTTTCAAGCTGTTTGTCTGACTCATAAACCCAAGAGCTCTGAATGACGGTGCTGATGCTGAACTCTCAATACTAGTGCCCTTCTCAACTGCAACTTAAGGCAAATTTGGAAATTACACGGTCTGTGCAGCCAAATCTTTCTTTTCCTTTGGTTGATCAACTCTGTGACTGGGTTACTGAGTTGCAGCTAATAAATAGTAAAAATTTCTGTGGGTAAAATTCTGCCAACTCTGAGGGATATAAAGGAAGCATGAGAAGAGAAATATACTTTAGAAGCTGTCTTCACAACACTCCTGTAAGGTAGCCAAAAATTTTCCCTGTTGTACAGATAAAAACCAAAGGTGCATAGGTTCTTTCTTCTATCAACATCTGAGCTAGTCATCTAGGGCTTCACTCAGATGCCTAAATGCAAGCATGTAGTATCATTTGACATACCCTCATGTATCCCTTTTGTTTCTAGCTGCCACTCCAGAAAAGCAAAACATTCCTGTAGTTTCTGTGTTGTATGTCAGTCCTACCCAGATGTCTTGGATCCTCCAGTGTACCTACCATGTCACTAGACACACCTGTGTAGGCAACTGAGTTGAACATTTAATCTCCACTTGTAGTCAAAAGAAAGTAGTAAATAACTCCAAGGTGGAGTTCATGACCTTGTGCGGACATCTAAACTGTTCTGATGCATTACAGACATACCAGTTTATCTCATCATTATAGTGGGAGTTTTCATTTCCCCTGTTCAAACTTCCCATGTTCCCATATGCACTAATTTTTCCATCCCCTGTGTCCTGACCCCTGTTACAACTGCGTTTTGACTCCATTTGGGGATGAGATCTGGGCAGGTACCACATCTTCTCTTTAAGGATCTCAAGGCACCCACACTAGAGGAAAGCTTCTGTGTTTTCTGAAGGGTCTCATATTGCTGACCGTAGGGAGAATACTGAGAGCCTGACATTGAATGAACCTGCTATAAAGCACAGACATTTGCCCGTAATTGCATACATCCGTGGTAGCTGCAGGAATTAAACCCAAATCTTTTCAATTCTGTGCCTTTATCACATAGTCACATAATGTTTGTTTTTAATTTTGACCTTATCAAGGTCAAAATCTCTTTCTCCTTCATTACCAGCTGTTTCGAAATTAACTCAATGTTCCTTTGGAGCAAAATACATTAAATAGTTTTTTATTGATTATTTCCTTAATAGAGAAAGTTTCAATGGTAGAATATCACATCAAATATTCCTAACACTGAGTAGGAAGTGAAAAAAAGTTACTAATGGAGAACATGCTCTTTATTATCAAAAGAATGGAGTATCATCTTAAGTAGATTAATTTTAACCTTTAAATTCTGTGAATTGCAAGACAGATAATTTAGAATTTGATATGGATGAAATTATGAGAGCTTTTGGAAGAAACAACCAATAATTTTAATGTTAATGTTCACTGGTGAAACTAAAAATGACACACAGTAATTTACTTTCATCAAAAACAAATATGATTTTGATCCATGATGGAGTTACATTTATAGACTTTTAAAAAAAGGAGAATGAATGAATGTTTAAAAATATCTTTTTGAATCAAAAATACTGTTTTTAAAATATCAGAGTGAATTATTTAGACTTCTTTTTTTTTTGTCTCTTTTCAATATAAACAATTCAGAAAAGTGAGAAATTCAAAAATTTAGTGTCATCAAATCAGCACTTCCCAAACACTGACACACAAACTTTTTGACAGAAAGGATCACTGAGTTTAACTTTGATCACCTGTAGCTCTCAGAAAAAACAACAGACTGTGATCTCAGTTTCTCAAGCTTATCACTCACTTTTATAGTTGCTTACTTTCCAGAAGATCTTCATTTTAGTAGTCCAGATCATGTCTTTATGGAAAGGTCTGTATAAGTGAAAAGGCTGAACACTTCTGCAACACAGTTTTGTATGGATCCCTTACAGTCGTCTGGCATGTCTGGTTTAGAACCAGAAGCATCCACATCCCAGTCGGATACAGGTTTTATGGTCTACTGCATGATGTTGTTTTTACAGCAGAGTTGTCACTTCTACCTACATAAAAGCTTCTCAGGCACATTAATAGTGTTTTCCTCTGGGGCTAACTGGCTTTAATAGGTGTGTAAGCTGTCATATAACTACATAGAATTATGCACTGCAGATGAAAAATAACTCTTGCTAATGCATATCACTCTCCTCTTTCACGCTCTGGACAAGGGTGTGGCTGTACGATTCACTGATCAAGAATCATGGTGGTGTTTAACGTACAGCAATGCAAAGGACTGGGGGATATTTCCCCTTGAATTTCTGCAGGAACATGTACTAGCTGCAGCTTCAGGACTGGCACTGCAGTAACAAAGTGAAGCTTCAGCAATGCAGCTGATCAGTTCAGCACAGATGTTCAGATATGATTCAGTGTAATTAATTCTTCACCAGAGGCCTACTCTAAGGTGGTGCCATCCCAGAGTTCATTTGAGAGTTTTTGGGAGTTTATGCCTTGCATCCAGTCTAAGAATGTTGCGGAAGATGGTTGCTTGGGAAGAAAATGAATGGAAAATCAATATTAAAATTCAGTTCCATTTATATATATGTATACCAACAGGAGAACACCAAATCTCCTTGGTCTTAACATTAAAGATAATCCAGCAGGAAACTTGATAGTGGAAAGGATATGATAGATGCAAAGCACAATGTCTACGGCTGGTAGGATAGACAGCTACAATGACTGAATACAGAGCAGTCAGTCCCGTACACAGTTTCATATGTTTTGAGAATTATCTCCCACCAGGATATTTAGATTGAGGAAATCTTTGGTTGAATCTTGATCAGCTTCAACATCCACCAAATGTTATTCCAAGACCTGCATATTGAATATAAGACACATGCATTTTTCATGAAAAAAAATCCCTACCACAATTAACATCTGTGCTGTTAATTGCTGCTTTCGAAAAATACACAAAAATTTTCCTTTTTGCCAAATGCAGAGGAGATAGAAACCTTTGCAAGCCACTTCCCAACCAACCAAAGAAGGAATTGGCAGCAAAAAGAAGAGCTCTGTAGGTACCCTTAGAACTGCGATGTTTCTGGAGCGTAATTTTTTATAGAGGTTGTTATGATTGTCATTATAGAAAAACATGTTTTGCACACTTATGCATATCTTTTTATTTTGCTGCTGTGCATAGTAAATACTATAATCAGTAGTTACCTACCATAATAATAGTAATTACTATGCAGCTTTGATACTGTGGAGACAGCCAAGAACGTTTGTCAACATCAAGGCCGTCCTACTCTTCTCACTGTAAACATAGCAGTGTGTTCCTGTCCAAACACTGTGGAAAGAGACAACCTCTGTCCAACTGTGCTCCCATGGGGTTCCGTGATTTAGGTCAGATCCCAAACACACACGATGCACAAAAATGAGAGAATGCTGATGAATCCTAAAGCCTTTATAGGCTGGAGTTACAATGAGATATCAGTCCAAAAGCCAGAGAGGAAGAAGATAAATTTATTATTTAGTTAGTATTAAAACGCATTTTAGTGTAATATGTATAAGCCTGTGGGAATACATATATACATAGGTACATATATATGAATCCACATGTATGTGCACCCACACACACAGACAAGCAAAAATGCATGCATATACAGACACAGATAAAACATCTTGCATTGCAGACATTTTGGATTTTCCATTTAAGAATATTAAGCCCGAATGAAAAATGGCAGAATAAATTCTTGTTTCTGACTCTACCGCAGTAACTGTATCTTTTTACTGCAGGCCTCCCCTCTTAAATTGTTTTAACACAGATAGGTTTACTGCAAACTTAGTCAAGAAAGAAAACGAGTCTTTTATTCCTACCCCAAGTGTTAGTATCTTCATATACAAAATGGCAGTGCTAATTCTCTTCGTAAATATGAGCTTGCTGCCTACACTGTAGCTTCAAAAGATCAGCATCCTGACAGAAGAGCCACTAAAGCCTTGATGCTAATCTTTATTTCTATAGACAGTTGCTAAGTATAAACACACCCTACTAGTGTTAATCTAAAGCTGTTTATTGCCACATCAAAATAAGAAGCTGACTGGAAAGGGTTTGAAAGCAAACCTAAACTTCACGGGATAGGTGAATGATTGGTTGCATTTTCTTGGTCAGTTGTTATTTGTATGAATAGATAGCCCATGATACTTCGGAAAAAAAAAGGAAGAATCTTTAAAAATGCATGAGTAGTTGAAATAGGAGTATTCAGGCATTGCAGGGTCATACATGGTAACAGAGATGGGATAAGCAGATCATATTTTGTCAGCAAACAGAAAGTCAAGACTATCAGTAGAGCAGTAGGAAGGATCTATATAATTCTGCCTTCAAAGACTAAATAATGCTACTGCATTGGCTGGGTCATGTAGAAGTATCCCAGGATGACTTCTGTGACACTGGGCTACAATTTAAAGCGCTTTTTTTGGAGAAGATTTCAAAACTTTTGAAGAAGTTTTAATACTTCTCTAAGCTGCTGTTTTGTCCCACTGCCAGCATCTGATCACACTCAGCAGCTTCGTGTTCCCATGGCAAAAGCTGCGGTGTTGTACGTACGTTACAGGAAGGATCCCTTAACAACTGGGTGATCACACTTATGTCGTACTGACTTTAAATTCTGTATCTGATCTAATATAAATATAAAATAACTGCAGCTGAATATAAATAGAATATTAATCAATCTTTCATAGCTTTATTAAAGATATGTCAGGTTGTCTTAAACCCTTTGGAAAAATTTTGAAGCCATTGAAAGAAGAAAAAATATATTTCCTTTCCTTCTCCTGTCGCATAGTTGTCCAGTTATGCAGAATGGCCTTTTTCCCATTCAGGAATGAGATCTGGATAGGCTAGAGAGCTGGGCAATGAGTTAACAGTGTGCCCTGGCTGCCAAAAGGGCCAACTGTGTCCTGGGGTGCATCAAGAACAGCATAGCTAGCCAGTCGAGGGAGATGATTGTCCCACTCTACACTGCACTGGTGCGGCCCCACCTTGAGCACGGTGTGCAGTTTTGGGTGCCTCAATATAAGAAGGACATGAAACTTTTGGAGTGTCCAGAGGAGGGTGACCAAGATGGTGAAAGGCCTTGAGGGCAAGACTTATGAGGAGTGGCTGAGGTCACTTGGGTTGTTCAGCTTGGAGAAAAGAAGGTTGAGGGGTGACCTCATTGCAGTCTACACCTTCCTCAAGGAGGGCCTCTCTCTGGTGACCAGTGACAGGACAGAAGGAAAAGGAATGAAGCTGCGTCAAGGGAAGTTCAGATTGGACATTAGGAAAAGGTTCTTCGCTGAGAGGGTGGCTGGTCACTGGAACAGGCTCCCCAGGGAAGTGGTCATGGCACCAAGCCTGTCAGAGTTCAAGGAGCGTCTGGTCAATGCTCTTAGTCATATGGTTTAGTTTCAAGTAGTCGTGCAGGGCGCAGGGAGTTGGACTCGATGATCCTTATGGGTCTCTTCCAACTTGAGATATTCTAGGATTCTATGATTCTAAATCAGATGCTACAATCACTACGTTCTTGTTGAGGGGTTTCACTACTAGTCTGCCAAGGTTCATTCTTGCTTATGCACCCAGCATGGTTGTGTTCAGCATCTGCTGGGGAGGAAGGCAAAGTTTCTTTCGATTTCAGTGGTAAAAGGCCTTTGGGGCACTGAGACAGATTCAGCTTCAGAACCAATCGGGCTGTTTTGATACTTGGCTCCCTAAATATTCACAAGATAAATGCATGCATGCATGCTAAGTTCCCCATAGAACATGATCTTGGTCTCAGAGAACATGTTTCACATTTTCTTCCTTACTATTTATGTTCTGCTCTGAAAGTAAATGAATACTAAATTGAATCAGCAATTCAGGCTTGCTACATTTCATTGATCTATGACAGATCAGAGCTTGATGCTGAGCTAATATGGCCCCAGGCATCAACCTTTACCACTAATATGGTTTTAAAATTCTCTACTCAAGTCTATTTATTATGAATATAATCTGTTTTAGGAAAGCACCTAAATCTCTACAAATGATTCATTCAGATGCATGCAGTGTCCTCATTTAAAATGTCCAGGTCAACCCAGATTTCTCTGATTATTTTAATAGTGCACATTGTTCTGTCTTAACTGGTTTGCTTCCAGTCTCACTCTGTTTCAGACACTTTTTGCCTGACTCCCACTGATGATAGACTGGGCTGATTTATTTCCTTATGCAACACTTTTTGTATTCTATAGTTATTTTTTGCCACAGTAACACTTTATTATCTTCCTCTCCCAGCTACTCACTCTCTCAACCACAAGTGAAAATTGGGGAAGTTTTCTGAAATTTCTTATGATCTGGCTAGTCAAAATTTTATCCGGGATTCTACATCTCAGATGACAGCCCTTTCGTAACTCAAAAAAAATTAGCTCTGGTCCTTGGTGCTCCTCCAGTGATCGTCATCCACCAATACTAATAGGGAAGAGAGTAGATTCAGCCTCCTGATGTCAGCAGATAGAGTTCAAAAACATTTACATTTGTCATCTGGCTTGTCCCCTTTGATAATTCCCTTTCTTCACTCCCTCTGCTTTGCTTATTTGATCTGCTGCATCCCTTTGGATTCCTCCTTACCTTCCTCTTATGTACTTATTCCTCCCGAGCACAAAGCAGGGGAATGGATGTTTCTGGCTATTTATTAAACTGAAAAATAAAACTCTATGTTCAACTGGAATAATAACATTTTGGCTCTTCATTTTAAAGGGCCCCAAAAAAACCCAAGATAGTTTTGGTCTTATCACTACTTGTCAATCAGTTGCACATGATATCTCTTGACTTGGGTTTATCTTTTTTTTTTTTTTAATTGATATTTCCTTAAAAAGTAGGTAATTTTTCAAATCAAACCCCAGAACCTTGAAATCTGAAAACTCATTTCCTTTTAAAATTACTATATAACATATTTCAATATTTTGTAATGGAATGCTTTGTTGAATCATATTGGTCATACTTGGGCTGAAACTGCTTATCAGTATAACTTGAATTCATGAAACTGTGAATTTTTCAGTGAATTTCCTGTCCACAGTAATAGCCAACTCTACATAGAAATGACGAGTAACTATGTATTGTTACTCCTATTATTGTTGTATGCTTTGGCTTAGATTTCATACTTTCTTGTTAAAATAATTTCAAAATATGTTCTGATTTCTGTAAATGCCCATAGTGCTTCTGATGAACAGTACATTATATGCAAGCAACTTTGAAATATGAGGGCTTTGGGTTTAACAGGGACATCCAAATTAATTCCATGTTAGATTTATCTATATATCTCACGGAAATGTCTTCAGTCTCTTGAAATTTCTTATCCAAAAAATAGGTTATTATCCAAGAAAAGATTATAAAATAAAGAAGTAGATAATCTTGCAAACTTTCTGCCATCTTGAATAGTAGAAATACCTCCAGCCTACTTGCTCTCTTGAGGGTTTGTTTCATGACAGATTTCAGGCTCAGCTCAGATTTGTCCTTGAACATAACCTCTATTCACCATTTGGATGTATACCTAGGTTTTATTTATCCGAGGTACGGTTCTGGTAGGGCAGTTCATTGTTTCAGAGGAGTTAAAAAAGCACCTGAAGTCATGTGCACCGCAACTGTGCATTTCTTCTGGTTGTCAAGGAAACCTCCCTAGGACTCCTGGCAACAGACTTCATCCCAATCGGTAATGGAAACACCACAGGTATTAGCCAGTCAGTCACCTCCCACTGGGTGCTATTTTCAGAACAAGTCAATAGATCAGATTCTCCCCTTCAAGCAGCTCTGAAGCAATGTCAGGGTTTGTCATAAGCCTTTGTCTCCGTGGGGCTTGGCTCTCCAGGCTGCACACACGGGCGGTTTCTCCAGGCAGCGAGCCATATTATAGGTGAGGCTGGTAAGAGTGCTTGCTGTTAAACACTGCTCTCGAGGTAAAGAAAAGCCTTCAAAGCACTGTATTAAAGCTGTCTCTAACTTTCCTAAAGTCTGGAGTGAGGACTAAAAATTATCAGGGGGAAGAGGGTAGATTTTGTTTCAGATGGTTGCTGTTTCTATTCATGTACAAATGCTGTACAAATGTGTTTACATTTACAGCCTTAAAGAAAATAATCATGGTTTGCATATTTGTAGTGGGTACCTATATTTAGTCATTAAATGTCCTGAAGATGTTGATTGAGATCGCCAGTCCTGGGAAGGGCAGAACACTATGGTTGCAGTTCTGGGCTCTTCTGCAAGTGCTACGTGTAGGCACCCAGACTGAGAGCTAGGAAGTGCTCCTGTTATCAGCCTGTTTCTAAACAGTTGGTCCAGGGAGCATCCAGAAGAGTAAAATGCTTCATTTTAATGAAGAGGAATGTAAAGCTATATGTGCGTTTGGGGGTGTTCATAGGAAATTGGACCTGATGATATTAAGGGTCTTTTCCAACCTAAATGATTCTGTGATTCTATGATTCTATGAAATGATAGAGCAACTTGGAAGAAGGTTACTTGAATGGTAAGGGCGGAAAATAGGACAAGATGAGGGGAAAGGCTGATAGGAGAAGGAGAAGGAAAACTGTGTTGTGTCCCTGAAACAGGTAGGTAAAATGGGGATTGGAATCCTGTGGGGTGGGTATGAAAGAAAGATAAGAGATGTAACATTGGGGAGAAATGGTTGTGGAAGGATGAAAAATCAAGGACAAATAACTTATGGTAAAGAACAAGTGGACCAGGACTGAAGTAAGGGGAAGAGACTCGAGAGAGGGGGAATTCGAATAGAAAGGGAAAGGGAAACCTGTCTCAGATGGCAATATTAAAGTTGAGGGTCCAGTGGTGTGGTACTAGGACTAGCTGGACAAAGAAATTGCAAATGGAATGAAAAAATCTGAACAGTGGTGATCCATGAAAAGAAAAGTTTCAAATAATGATCCAGATAATGGTGTGGAGATTGAGTGGATCCTTTGGGAGGAAAATTAGGACTTCATGTGAGGAAGAAAGAGACAGAAGGAAGGTGAGTTAGTCAGGGAAAATTGAGATAAAGTGTGAGAATTGGGACATAATAGGATTGGAGGATGATGATTGGATAAAAAGACTAGAGCAAATGCATAGAAATACCTGAGTCATCTGAAAAACTGATAGAAATGGGGACAAAATTAATGCTTTACTGGCTAACTTTAACATGTAGGTGTCTATATCTGAACTAGTTGTTTAGTCTCCCCTGATAACAATGGAGAGTTAGTCAGTAAGTCATTCCTTTGACCAGCCCCAGGTACCCATGTTAGGGGGAAATTATTGACCTCCTAACTCCAGTGCCTGTGCCGATTACCATTACCATTGTCTATTAGATGTAGACACCCAGAGGTAAGCACAGGAGTCCTATCACAAGAACCTTTGGTTCGTAGTCCAGGACCAAATGTTTTCCTTCTGGGAAACTATGGGAGAGTGTCCTTGGTCTCCACTCATAACACCAAAGCCCACTGGAAAGGATATTTTTGAGGTTAGCAGACCTCCTCCAAGAAGAACTGAGAGCACAACTGAGTTTTGTTGTAAAGTTTCTGGAGACAATTTAAACATCTTGGTTTTTTTCCTCTCACTGATGACTGGTTTCTCTTGCAGATAATTATTCAGTGAAAATCTCTCACAATCTATGGAAGAGCATGTTCATGGTAGACTGGAAAAACTTGTGGTATGGTTTTGAATTGTACACCTACTTGTGCAGTAGCTGGTATGATTAATTTAATCACAAGCCAAAACAATGAGATTCTGAAAAGCCAGTATAGCCTCATGCTGATTTCAATGGGAATATAGCTTGGTGCCTATATGCATTGACTTTGGACTTAGATGTTTACACAAGACTATTCAATGTGGAGCCATGCAGAAAAGGGAAGAATGCAAATGATAGAATAAAGCTGGGACATCTGGTGAACTGCTGTAATCAAGTGACAAGAGCCTGAGGAAAGAAAGTGGAAACTCTGACATGGCTAACAGCAATACCAAGGAAAAACAGGTGAGCAACTGGGAAATTAGAAATAACTACGATATGGGTACTGTCAACTTCTTCCTGTGGGATGAGGGGTTGAAAATACACCACTTCAGTATCAATTTGCAGTTTAAAATACTCATGTGCTGTGCAAAGAAGGACCTATCTATATATTAGGTCTCTTGAACATCTTAGTTCTAATTCACTCCCCCAAAGCCTTCCTCTAGGGAGAAGGAGTTCGAACAAAGGTCTGCTTAGGCTGTAGTGCTGCTCAGGTTTCCTCCTCCTTGGGGTCTATATTAGAGAGGAGGAACCCAGTCTAAGAGTTGGGAGAATCATCTCAGCTTCTTCCAATGCTGCCCTCCTGGGAAAACCTGGGCAGGAGCCAAATGCTCCCAAGCCTGGGTACCTGGAAGGTCTCACGGAGGCTACTGCAAGTCCCAAGGTTTCTTTGTGACTCCAAAGGAATCCATTCATAAACAAACCCTCTTCCCTCCCCTAGTAGCCTAGGAGAAGCTTTCTGTAGACATATCCAGCGTAGCATCCAGTGATACTCACATCATGCATTCTTTGGTCCTCCCACTGTACATTTTCTTCTGCATGCCGGAAAAGCAGAAAAGTATGGTAGTGGCAAAGTACTTAGATCAAAGGTGATTATAGAAGGAAACAGAGTTAGAGGGAACTGTGATTAATTGTGGTACTACTTGCAAATCGCTGG
This sequence comes from Fregata magnificens, assembly GCA_013389945.1. Classification (NCBI taxonomy): domain Eukaryota; kingdom Metazoa; phylum Chordata; class Aves; order Suliformes; family Fregatidae; genus Fregata; species Fregata magnificens. The sequence goes on from WAAD01031636.1 coordinate 19,167, forward strand.
AAGCAGCTCCACAACCTGGTCTATTCAATGTTTGGAGGAAATCAATTCCTGGAAGGAAAAGTGAGACAAATAATCATGTTCACCTGAAAGACAGTCATCAAAAGATTAACAACCATAAACTGAATAAGAACAAATAATATCAAATTGAACGTAATTTCCTTGAATACAGAATAAGAGGACATGTGGAAAATGTCCTACATCCCATACCCCAACTTCAAGAGTAAGCACCTTGATAGTCTTCCACAGTAATTCATAAAAATAGAGAAAGAAAAAATGGAAGAGAGCAATTTAATGCACAGTAGATGGGAAACTGTTCAGAAAATGATATGTTTTAATGGTTCAATGTTGAAACTGAAGGATGAATTTAACGGTGTTCCTGAAGGACCTGTATTAAGTCTGTTGCTATTCAGTATTGTCATTAATGAGCAGTTATGAGCTTTGTAATTTTGCAGGTGGCATTGAGTGGAGAGGGCCTGAAGAACTGGAAGGCAGGAGTCCAAATGACCCTGTGAAACTGGGAGTGAGAATTGGAAAAAATGCTGAATTTTACATGACTGGGATACAGATACTGTTCTCAGGCTAAAACAGTCAACTGTCCTAATATAGGATAGTGAAAAAATGGTTGGGCTGCAGGTCTGTAGAAAAAGACTAAGAAGTTATTGTTGCTCACAAGTGACCATGAAACACAATGACAGGTTGTGGCAGAAAAAAACAGTTCCAGTGAAATCTGTATAAGCAGGAGCGAGCCACATAACACAATCCATCTCTCCATTCAGAACTGGGGACACCTCAGCTGGAGAGCTGGGTCCAGTTGAGCAGCCAGGAGTACACTGAACTAACAACCAAACTGGAACAAGGAAAATGTGGTTCCAACTCAAACTTGAGGTACAAGCATATTGGACAAGGTGAAAAGGATGAAAGGCAAGAGAAAAAACTGAATTGTGCAAAAAGCAATGCAGCATGGGGCAGAAGAACTGGACATTCTTACTGTTGAAATTTGATAGAATCATCACACAATAACCTAGTGGGTCTTTTTGATTGAAAAGTTAAAATTAGGTGGGAGTTACTATTTAAGAAGGATAGAATTGTCATAAGAAGAGAGAAAGATGCTGCTTTCTATCAAAACCAGTATTCCTTGTTTTGGAGTTCTTAGAAATTCAATACTGCATGATCTTGAATGCTGGTGGATCTGTTTTCTAAGTAACAAAACCAAGGAGGAGACATATTTCAAAGACACTAAGCCAAATTCCTCTGTAAGAAAGTGACTAAACTGCAGGAAACTTCAGTTTGGGAGACACACAGAGGATCCTTCATACATACCTCTGAAGAAAAATTTTATTGAAGCCTTTTAATTTTCTATCACAAAATAGGCAGTACTCACACAGAGCAAAAACCTGTTCTATTGAATACAGGTGAATTGGCTTCCTGACTGGCACTTGGTAGTTACATGTGAAGCAGCGAGCATGATGTGGTTGTGTTTGTTATGCCAGCTTTAATGTTTAACCTTGGTGTTTCAAAAGGCTAATTAAAAAACCCCTCAAAAATACTGAATTCAGTAATAATTGATAGTGAAAAGAAGGAAAAAAAATACAGCTAATATAGTGAAAAAAACCAAGACAAGTTTAGAAAGCTTAGTAAAAGAATGAAAGCAATTTTCAGTACTCAAGCAAGAGTCCCTTCTGGTCAAAAAAGGAAGAGAACAATTGAGCAACTACTGTGATTAACGGCATTAGGGAAAAGCCCTAGAAAATCATGAATAGAGAAACCAGTCCTGCCTTAATGCAACTGAAGACAAACTTTCCTGTAAATCACTGTCTATTGACCTGTAATTTTGAGAGTTTCATGTATATAATCTTCTTTCATAAACCAAAGAGATGAATTTATGGTCTTTTTTATTTACCTCTCCATCGGCTGGTTATTGGCATTTGAAAACTTGAATAACCTCACAGTTTGCTTATTTTCCCCTGCAGATCTGTGTGTTCAGAACCTCGTTTTATAGTCCCCTCATTATTATTCCTTCCATCCATATCTTCCTACATATCTCTCTCAAGAAGAGGAAGTTATGGGAATTTTTCCCAAACAGTGGGTTTCACACTAAGAGATGGAGATTTGTTCTTTTAAAAGCTAAACAGAATTTCATGGTTGTTAACATGCTGTTTTTCTCAATGCAACTTCCCTGTCTACTTATTCTAAGCAGGGCTGCAGGCATCAGCTTTTATTAAGCTTATTCAAAACTTTCCATTGTAGGACCAGTTTGCTTATAGATTTGAGAAAGCTTTGATTTTTTCAACCCAAATTTGTCATGTGCAGTTTGAAGCTGTGATTTTATTTTATTTGTTTAGTCTTGAAACACTGTGTCAAATATTACACAGACATAAGAAGAAATATGGGCAAAAGAATAGGAGACAGAGAAAACAGTTTCATGTGTATGACCTTCAGCTGTGTGGGCCAAGAGGGGAAAAAGTGTGGTATGAATTTTTTGTAGGGTAAGGGGATCCTTTTGAATCACTTAAAAAACCAGGCATATGGCTTGCCACTCTCACTCAAGGCAGGGAGGAATGACACAGAGGGTCCTAAGTGTCTTGAGGCTTGGTCTTTGAGAAGCTGGAGGAGAGCAGTATTGGGTTACTCTCACTCAAGAGAGGTTAGGGTTCCTGAGACACCTCCAGGAGTCCCTCTCAGCTATACCACCGGAGACATTTGATGATAGGCTCTGAACAGTAACTTCACATCTGTTCCTCTGACACAGAGTTTCAAAACGCTGGGCAAAACATTTAAATTGAATTTTCCGTAATTCACTAATAGGAGAATTGATGAGAAGAAGAAAGAATAGGGAACAAAAAGGCTATAGCGGGGGAAGAAGACATATGTTTTATGTCGCATCTTATAAATCTTAATATAATGCTGTTCAGAACTTTATAGATATTTGTCTTTAGCTATATCTGAACACTGATTAGTAGAAAAGCTGAAAACTCATTAAATTCTTGGCAATCTAAAACTAAACTCATTGAAAAAGAACAGACTAGATGCAGTCAAAATGATCGCAAGGATAAAATAGAGCACAGCAGGAGTATGTTCACCCAGGTTAACGTAAGTTAACTGCCACAATAATGCCAAATGAGCTGGACTGCATAAAGGTACGTAGGAACTTCCATATTAAGTTAGAGAAGTCTAAACTAATCTGTTATGCCCAGCATGGACAGCATCAGTGATATGAGGATTTTCATATATTATACAATCTGTCTGATAAAAGGATGAAGTTTTTAATATTCACAGAAATACCTGATCTTTTTCAAATCCTTCCGTAAGACTTAGTTCCATTACACCTTGTGACAATGACTTGCACAGATTAATTACTTGACTAATAAACCACTTTCTTCTTCTCACTATAAAACTTGCCTTAAAACTGTATGACACATCCCACATTCCCCTCTTCACTATCCATCATGATATCTTTTATTTGCTTTCTATTGAAATGTGAATAGCCATAAATGACACTGCTTTGTACAGATCATTTTTCCCTGACTCTAATAATCATAGCTGCCATTTTCTTATTTTCTCTTTTTTGTTTGTTTTATTCTTCCATTTTTGCCATATCCTAGGGGCACTTGTGTTTACTTTTATAGAAGAGTAAAAATGGAAACAAACAAGATCCTTAAAAACTCCAGTGAAACTCAGTGAATCATTGCATCTATAAAGGTCTTCTTCAAACCACAGTCAGTCTTTTCTACAGATTATACAGTTTAAGCAGCTAAAATGTTGCCCATAGTTGGTCTTTTTTTTTGTCTCTCCTGGGTACTTAAAGTTCACTTGCCTTTGCTTGCAGTTTGCACACTAATGTAACGATAGCTTTATTTTCAGATTTGACTTTTTAAAGTTTTCAGTGAAGATGTTGCTTTTTTATCTTCTTCTCTTCCAAGAGGATTCTGGCAGCCAAAAGGGCGAACCGTGTCCTGAGGTGCATCAAGCACTGCATTGCAAGCCAGTCAAGGGAAGAGGTTGTCCCACTCTACTCTGCACTGGTGCAGCCTCATCTTGAGTACTGTGTGCAGTTTTGGGCGCCACAGTATAAAAAGGATGTGAAGCTACTAGAGAGTGTCCAGAGGAGAGCCACAAAGATGGTGAAGCGCTTAGAGGGGAAGCCATATGAGGAGCAGCTGAAGTCACTTGGTCTGTTCAGCCTGGAGGAGACTGAGGGGAGACCTCATTGCGGTCTACAGCTTCCTCACAAGGGGAAAAGGAGGGGCAGGTGCTGATCTCTTCTCCCTGGCGACCAATGATAGGACCCGAGGGAATGGCAGGAAGATATGCCGGGGAGGTTTAGGTTGGATATCAGGAAAAGGTTCTTCACCCAGAGGGTGGTGGAGCACTGGAACAGGCTCCCCAGGGAGGCAGTCATGGTGCCGAGCCTGACAATATTCAAGGACCATTTGCACAATGCCCTCAAACACATGGTGTGAATTTTGAGGTTGTCCTATACAGGGTCAGGAGTTGGACTCGATGATCCTTGTGGGTCCCTTCCAACTCAGGAGATTCTATGATTCTATGATTCTATGAAGAGGCTGAATAATTAAGACCTGTGTCGCATCTCAACAAGAATAGTCAAAGTTCATGGCCAGACACAGTTCTCAATTCTTTAAATAACTGACAGAGACAGTGATGGACATTTGTGTTTATAGAAAATTTGTGATCAAAAATCTGCCCTCCCCATAAACGCTATAATATCATCAGCTGGTATAAAACTGGTTTACAGCTGGTGGGTCCCAGTGCTAGCTGGATAGACTGTATAGTAAATAAGGACTTCAGAGAACTTATCTTGCTTTTTCCCTAGAGAGAAATACGGGAGCAAGAGCAGAAACCTCCATTAATAATCAAAACCTGATTCTATGTCCAATAGTCCAGTCTTACCTCTCATGTATCACATGCCAGAACATTTTGTCCAGTAATTTGGTAGGATACAGTACATCATTCAGACTTATTTGAGTAAACTATCCATATATTTTAACCCCAGCAATGGTATTGTATTTGACTAGACCAACATAAAAAATGTTTAGTCTCTATTCTCATCTGATCAAGGAAATAAAGTGCAGAGCAGTAGGAAGAATTTTGTTGAAGGTCTGATAGAAAAAATACAAAGATTTCTAATATATATAAAAATCTTTTCTAAATCCAGAGTATTAAACAGCATCACTCAGAACTTTATTAGATATTAAGGTAAAAAAGTAAGAAACTTTGCGGAACAAAGCAATACCCCTCAAGTTCTCTAATTCTCCTTCATAGTTTACCGACATGAAGATAAAGTCATTATTTTAATACCCCCTTTTCCAATTAGCCTTATTGTCCATGAAAAGTCTCATAAAGACACAGCACTTCATTAGTTTCAAGATGCATTGCTATACAGAGTAGAAGGGGATGAGACCTGCCCCAAACTGTTATAGTCTCCACATGAGTCAGATAGATAGTCCTACAATTTCTTTATGTTTTATATTAATGCCTTAACTAGTGAACTAGTTAAAAATGCATCCTTTTTCTAACCTTCAATGTTTTCTGGATTAATAAATTCATTAGCATCACCCAGTTTCCTTACTGTCTCCTCAGTGATTAATTGATATTGAACAAAAATTTTAAGTGCTTTTCCTCTTCAATGCAAGTGGAAGACACCACGTGGTTGACACAAACTCTCAATTACTGTCTGCATTAGGTAAGTTCAATCAGGAATGGTAGCAATGCACCATAGTAAGGCTAGGTAGTAAGTCAGATGTATAATAGCAGGCCACAATTTTAGCTGTTTCTGAGATGCTATACAAATGAGCAATAGTAGCTGCATGTTACAGATGGAATAAGAGAGGCCCAAAACCAGGAAGTAGGATTTATCTCACTTTTGGTATTGAAGAGCTAAATACGTAAGTATGAGTGAGTTATGCTTTAGAGTCATCAGCAAGTAGTAGGCAGTTCAAATGAGCAACTAATCTGAATCATCTTAGATGCTTATTTTGAAGCAATATGAATGGCATTGGATGCCTGGGTTATTAAGAGTCTAGGTAAGTTCCTTAAATGTATGCACCCAATGGCAGCTGTGCTAATGTATTGGAAACATATGCAAAGAGCTGGCAGATACAGCAGAGGAACTGTGGTAGGTATGTCTATATAGCAGACATCTAAATTTAAGTATCTTCAGCCATGAGCTGAATCTCACACCTAAGTTAGATGAAGCGCTCACAAAGTGACAAACTAATGTCACTTAGTAGCACAGTTCTGTTTTACCTAATACCTACCTAAAAGTTTTTAGTCCAAAGTTAGTGGAAGAAGAGGGTACCACAGAGAGAGGTTTATCTCCTTTTCTAAAAGAGGTAGCCAGGAGAAGTGAGCTGACCCATAGCTGAGTGGGTGATCCTCTCTCTCCAATACTTATAGCTGGAACTTGGGTCAAACTGTAATAGCATCAGTAAAGCCTGTTAAATGATGGGGAGCCAATACTCAAAAATCATGTAAATGGTCATACATGATTTTTTTCCCCATTTAGCTTAATAACTAATGAGGTACTTCCATTAGAAACCTAGAGAAGGTAGGACAATTCCAGCCTTAGTGGAGGTTTCTTCAGATCTTGGAGGGGCTGATTTACTCTGTAGGGGTGCTTAGCCTTTCACCTAGACTACTACACAGAGACTTCTAATTTAAATACCTTAAATTAGGTGGGATGAATCTAGGAGCATTTGTTAAGATGGTCCATGATGTTTTAGTAAAACCCAAAGAAAGCACAGCTATCACAAATAGAGGCAACACTACTAGATTTCTATTTACTAAGAAGAGTGTAGGGCATTTCACTGACATGTTGCAGGTACTTCTCTAGATTAATTCAAGAGAAAATGAACTGTTCCACCCACCGGCTACAGAAGCTTGGCTCTTTATCTTAGGCTATAGCATTTAGCATTTCCTATTTAATGTAGACAGCCATAAATTTAACATTATTAAGATTTCTTCACAAGGTGAAGAAGAAAGTAGAGCTCACTACAGTGCCCCATGTTTCTTTAATTTCACAGCTGAATTACCAGAGACTTACTTAAAGAGGGAAGACTACAAGAAAATTCAGAGCTACTAGAAACATGCATATGTACATATAAATATGTTCAACCCTTTGGGTGTTATTAGAGTGGAAGTAATATCTAGTATATGCTAAAGCTCTGTGCAATGAAGAAAGGGGGGCATGCATTTTTTAATAGGAAATGACAGAGGGTATTTCATCACTGCAGAACCATGTAGTTTTACCTAAGTTAGCTTTAAAATAGCTAACTTAGCTGGTGGTAGCGGAGAGCTCAGAACACACTGGGAAAACTGTGAGCATTTACCTTTTTTCTTAGTGTGGTGGGAGGTGTTGCAGCCCACAATGAACTCCCTGTGACTGACATCTGAGGCGGCTAAAGCTGCTAGATCTACTTATGACAGAAAAGGCAATGCAGACATATTGAGAATTTGCAGGTCAAGCAAAACTTTAGGTGCTTGAAGGCTTAAAACATTTTATCCTTTGGCCACTAGTCTGAGCAGTGATTACTTGCAATTTTTTTTGGCAGACAGGTGGCTTCTTACCAGGTGGGACTGGAAATCTCAAGTAAACGAAAGCAAGTAGTGGAAAATGTTTGGGTGCCAGACATCTCATCCAACACATTTGAAGACACAGTAATGATAAAGACAGCATTTAGCTTGTTCAGAGTTCTGGAAACTATAGACAGGATTGACTGTAATGAAAGAAATTTGCTTAAAGCATTAAAGAATAGGTTGATTCCTATCTGTGCTGTTTTCAAGTTCACCACTAATCTGAGATGATTATCTTCTATTAGCTTCAAAGGATATATTTGCCATGGTTCCCGGGGCTGAGCATTTGTCCATAAATGCAATGCAGACTAGTGATGAGAATTACTATTCAATTAGCATACATGTAGGCTTGTTTCAGTGTAACAGGCAGGATAACATCCATATCTATGACACGGTGACAGGACAGGTGACAGGGAATCTGTCAAGGGCATTACACTGGTTATGGCAGCTGCGGAACACACAGGGCCCTACAAACCTCCCAAAGACACTTGCCACGCTCTCCTTGTATGTTCATCATTCCTGGGTTGTGGGTGGGCTTTTTTTTGGCAAGTGTATCACATATTGTAATCATACAGCTATGGTAGTGTGAGAGGTTATACCGGGAAAAAATCAGTAATTGTCTCTCAAGGTTGATTTCTAGCATGCTGTATGCCTCATTACAACATTTGTAATTGCACTGCAATGACTTGTGATCCAAGATTGTACTAGTAAGAGCTAGATGCCACCATGGTCCCTGCAGAAGAAGAAAAAGGTGTGTCCCCATGAGAGAGTTTTGTCAGGTCCTGAATCACTCATTTGATGCTCCTGAGTTGGCAAAAGTGATCTGAAAGTTGCCTGACTGCATCACTGTGGCTGTGAGCCAAAGCCAGTACATCAGGCTTGCTTGCGGTGCTCGCTGCACCCATAGGGCTTCTGTTGGTCTGGTCATGCTGCTTTTCTGTCTGCCTGTGGTAATATTGTGTGACCTACACTTCTGTTTAATGTGTTCATATCTGATTAGGTCCTGGTTCTGCCCCTTCTGCTTGCTCTTCAAGTATCGTTACTCCTTAACTAAATCTAGATGACTAGAGTTAAAGGGTGTCATCCTGCCAATAATGATTTTATTTTACTCAGGGAGTAGCTTTCTATCTGTATCTGGGTCAGTATTAAGCTTAGCTTTCAGTGTTAGTTTTCATGCTAAACATTCTTAATTTGTTCCTCCTTTATAAGCAGCTCCTTGATCCAGTAAATCTTCTTGTCCCTCCTACAGTGTCTCTAGTTCTGAATTGTCATGATTCAGTGAATCTGCAGAGAAACGATTTTAATTATCCTCCCTTTCTTTCCTTCTGTCTTTCGCTAGGATGTCCAAGGCTCCTGCGGAGGGAAGATTCCTATCCTCCTTCAGCTCCCCTGAGGCAATCAGAAATTTTTCATGTCAGGTTATCTTTTTGTCTCCCAAATCACACTGGATCAGCACTTCTCAGTGCTGCAAGGTTGATTTCTATGGGGAGACTCCAGCTGCAGTGGAAGGAAGACACAAGCTCAGGGGAGACTGCCAAGGAAAAGGGATATGTAGCCTCATTTATGTAAGACTTGACAAAGTCTTGATCTGCTGCATCGCTCTCTGGACTTCAAGCGCCACAGATTTTAGCTTGATCCAGTGCAAGAAGAAAAATCACATTTGCAAAATTTGTAGCTGGTAGCTGTTTTTTTGGTTTCTGAACCTCACCACACTTTTGGGGTGAGTGGTCGGCACAAGGAGAGGGGTGGAGAATCTCCAGATCCCAGACATGTACTGAATTCAGCCCAAAAAGCACAGCTGTCTTTGTTCAATTTCCAATAGCTCTGAAAACAGGTTTCTGGGCATCCTGAGACCTGGGAAGAAAACATCACAAACTTTGTAGACAATTAGGACTTTGCTTCATGCTCTTACTAACAAGAAAATTATTTAGATGCCAGCTTGAGTATTAGTGCAGTTAGTTGAAAAAAATGACAAAAGCCTGGATAAAGTGCTTCCCTCTCAGGCTCAGCACTGTCAGTCATCCATTCAGACTTCAGAAGTTCCTCGGTGCTCTTTGTTCAGCAAGAGGCTTACTGGAACCACCACATACTGTGTCAAACTACCAGGAAATCCTTTATCAGTACATCCTTTTGAAACTGTCATTGAACTGTATGGACCTAAAGAGTGATAAGCATTAATAATACCATGTTCTTTTTATCCATGTGTCTCTCAGTTTAGTCTCAGCTGGTTTTATCTTGAACTCAGGATTTTCAGTTTGAGCTAGTCTGCTGCAATTCCCCCCCCCTTGCCCTTTAAAAAGTGGTGCTTAACCCATCACATATGGATATGTATGACAGAAAAATATTAATCCAGTTCTTATCTAAGTCAGAGGTTTATGCTTTTTGTTCATAACTTGGACTCCTTTTGGCAAGTGCATGAGCAGCCTGTATACGACGGTCCACTTACATAAGCCCCACAAGCAGCATAGATAGTCAGAGTGCTCCATTTTCTGTGTTTTGGTGTTGGGTTTTTTTGGGTTTTGGGGAGTGATTTTAGCTTTAAATTCATAAAACAGAGGTGGAAGCAAAGATCTGCCCTGTTTCTATATCCATGGGCAATTCTGACCTTAGCATCATCCGCCCTTGAGGACATGGATACAGCCACACCCAGCCATCCAAGCAGAACAGGATCCAGAAGGATCTGCTGAACATTTTAGTACAAAACCCACTGCTCACTGTCCAGTCCAGTTTCACTTCCCAGTGGGCTTATCTTATCTTTCTGCAGGAAGCCTAAGGAACTGAACCAGCATCCAAGTATGCGTATGTGGAAACCATCTTGTAAAGCGAATTGAATCTGCAGACCAAAGGCTTGTCTTTACATAGTGCAAAGAATTTGGATGTGTTTCAGCTATACGTTCCCTGCAATCCATTGGGGATGGCTTTGGGGCAGCTGCCAAGTGATGACACAGAAAGGGAGATGTAGTTCCTGGTCCTGGAGCTAATAATAGATGACATCTGGGTTAATCTGAAATATGAGTGTAGACTTAGCCAGGATATGCTACTCAAGTGAAATCACTTTGCCAGAGATCTTACAATTTTTAGCAAGGCAGCTTGGTTAAATCAGCAAAAGAACACAAGGGTATAAGTGCAACATTAGGCAACTAAATCCCAAATCTTCCGAACTTCTTCTCATCTGTCTTCTGTATACAGAAACAACTGAAATCTATAGAGCCTAACAACGCCCTGAAATTCCGTGGATACCTTGACATTCTGGAGCAGCTAAGCACCCAGCTCACAATAAATCCTGCCGGGTGTTGGGCTACCTCTAACTGTCCTTCCACTTACCTTACAAAAGTCTTTCTCCAAATATACATAATTGATAGAGGTTGCTGCAGAAAATACAGGGGCTGCAAAAAAAGTAAATAATGCTGTTGGCATGACCATGACTCTTTAGAATAGAATAGAATAGAATAGAATAGAATAGAATAGAATAGAATAGAATAGAATAGAATAGAATAGAATAGAATAGAATAGTTCCAGCTGGAAGAGACAACAATCATCTAGTCCAACTGCTTGACCACTTACGGGCTGACCAAAAGTTAAAGCATGTTATTAAGAGCATTGTCCAAATGCCTCTTAAACACTGACAGGCATGGGGCATCCACCACCTCTCTAGGAAGTCTGTTCCAGTGCTTGACCACCCTCTCTGTAAGGAAATGTTTCCTAATGTCAAGTCTGAACTTCCCCTGACACAGCTTTGATCCATTCCCATGCATCCATGACATAGAGGTGCTGGAGTGTGTCCAGAGAAGGGCAACGAAGCTGGTGAGGGGTCTAGAAAACAAGTCTTATGAGGAGCGGCTGAGGGAACTGGGGCTGTTTAGTTTGGAGAAGAGGAGGCTGAGGGGAGACCTTATCGCTCTCTACAACTACCTGAAAGAAGGTTGTAGTGAAGCGGGTCTTGGACTCTTCTCCCAAGAAACTAGCAATAGGATGAGAGGGAATGGCCTCAAGTGGCGTCAGGGGAGGTTTGGATTGGACATCAGGAAGAATTTCTTTACTGAAAGAGTGGTTAGGCATTGGAACAGGCTGCCCAGAGAGGTGGTGGAGTCGTCAACCCTGGAGGCGTTCAAAAAAGGTGTAGACGTGGCACTCCAGGGCCTAGTTTAGGAGTCATGGTGGTGTTAGTTGACGGTTGGACTTGATGATCTTAGAGGTCTTTTCCAACCTTAATGATTCTACGATTCTATGATCCTATCACTGGATAACAGGGAGAAGAGATCAGCAGCTCCCTCTCTACTTCCCCCCCCTCAGGAAGCTGTAGAGAGCAATGAGGTTGCCCCTCAATCTCCTTTTCTCTAAACTAATGATTTGAGCACTTCTGTGCTTTGAACACTCACCTAGCATAGCCCATGAACATTCATCTCGACTTGCCCATGTCTGTCTTATAGGACTCAAGGCCACATCTTCAAAAAGTTCAAGCTGACTCTGAGACCAGTGTGGATGGAAGACAGTGCTCTCAATCCTTTTTGCTAGAACAAGGGCATCATTACAGTATTCATTTAGAGATTGAGCGAAAAAGCAGGCAAACGAAGTCCAGAGTCTATGGGTTACAGCACTGGCAGGAGGAGACCTGGTGTCCGGTTCCTTGTCCAGTAAACATACCCTATGGATTACAGTAAAGAAATAAACAGTGGCTTGGAATGAGTGACAAACTGATTTTTTTAAAAAATTATTTTATTTTTTTAGAAGTTGTTGGCATAACTGAGGACATTTGGAACTCTGCAGTGATTTCACTGCGTGATTTTTCCTTTTAGGGATAGTTTTTCCAGGAGGTGGAATTTAAGAACAGAATGACCACCCCATGGGTCAGCTGAGGGCAAAATATCTGACAGCACAGCCACATAGCCTCCCCCAACATGTGCTGACATACTTAGAGAGGCTGGCATGCCTAAGGGCTTCTTATAATTTATTCTGTCTTTCCTATAGTCCCTGAAGCACAAATAATCAGAAAGCTATGAGGCATTGCTATGCTCCAGCTCTTTTGCTCCCCCATACTATATTCCCTATGGTAAGCATAGGAGCAAAGCACAACTTCTATAGCTCTCAGTAGCATAGGAACTCACTTATATGAGGCTTATTATTGGAGACCCTTGTCTGACCCCTTTAAGGATCCTGGATACTAAGCAACAATATATTTCTGTGCAATAACGCTGGAATGGTTCATCAAGTTCAATGAACTAGTTGTATGGATTTTCTCTACCTAATAAAAAAAAAAAAATTAAAGAATAATTCTCTTTTTATGCTGTAAAGATTTGTAAAGATATTATCTATCTGGCAAGATTTAATATGTTTAATAAAAGCTGTGAATAAAATATTTGCTTTAGGCATGACCCAGTTTTGGAAAAAGTGAGCCTCCAGTTTTAGCTACAGTAAAGGTGCAGTCCTGGGAACAGCACAAATATACACAGCAATATTTCAAATATAAGTCAAGAATTAATCAAATTGGAAGGCTTGTCTTTAACCTACAGTTATGATAATATTGACTCTTTTGTCCATCCATAAAAAGGGCTTTAAGAGAAGCCACCAGGGTTTCAAAAGAGAGCTTTAATTCTGAAAAGCCCTACTTTCTGGATCTTGATTTTGAAACAGAAATAATATCCCTGTAGTGTTTATGTCTGTGTGTAATGGTTTACTTACACTAACACTGGACAAACCAACAGTTATGCCACAGTTTGGTATAACATTGATTTGCCACAAGTCTATCACAAAAGGGACACCTTCAGCTCTTCCATTTGGAAAGATGATTGATAGCAATAGTGCATTATCTTCTCCCACACTGCTCAGCACCAGAAGAAGCTGAGTGGCACCGAGGAATGGATGGGTCTTCCTCGGTCATGAGCTCTCTGTGCGCTCAGAGTGAACCACTCTCTCTCCCCAGCCATTCTGCCCTGGCTGACACCACTGAGAGTCTCATCTAAGTCAGGTATCTCTTCAGTCAGCTGCTGCTCCATTTCCCTTGATGGATTTCTTGCCCAGGTCCCCCCTACCTATCTCCCTCTCTGCTCACACTATCCTTACTCTTCCCTTCTCTGTTCATGCCACCCAATCTTCTCCTCCCAGCTACTGTGTCCAAGCTCTTTCACATTCCCCCTTGGTACCCATTCCCAGTTTCTGTCCTCCATCTAGGGTCCCCCTTCCAGCTCTTTAGTCCTGTTTTTGATGGGGAGGTCCCACTTAATAAGATTAATTTCTCATTGCCCACCTGCTCCTGTTTTCATGCTTACACAGATTGTTCTGATCTTGCCACCTCACTGATTCCCAGTCCAGCTCATCCCTATGTCATTCCCCGATATTCTTTCCCAGTCAGGTCCAGACTATAACTCTCTTCCACCAATTCTTTGTCACAGTTATTTTGCCTCACACAGCTCCTGTTACTGCCCTTCTCTGCACAGTCTCCTTGCTTAATATTATCCTCCTCTTCAGCTTTCCTCCCTCTTTGCATTCACGTCACCGATCCCGATAGGTGCAGGGAACCATATTGGCAGGTTGAGAGAGACAGACTTCATGTTCTCAAAAATTGCATGGAAAAACCAACTCCTTCCTTCCAGCCCTTCCTCTGAATAGACAGGATATAGAGGAGCTGGATGTGAATCATCAACAAGGGTTTGCTGACTAATATTATTCCTTAGCAAGGTGATCATGATGACAATAAAAAGGCTGATATAATACCCTACTTCCTTGCCAAATCTCTAATTCCTGCTCCACAGTGTAAAGACATGGGATCTTCTCAAAGGTTAGGGGAGTTTTAATATGGATAAAACCAACATTTTTTTTTTCCTAGTTTCATTCTTGGAAACAGCTGAATAAAGTTGGTTATAATTATAAAAAGCAGCCAGAAGCAGATACCAGCACAGAAAATGTCATCTTGAACAGTCAAATTTAAAAACATTTCTATTAGTAACTGAAAACATGGGAAATGTTCTTACAAAAGGAGGTGTCATCCAAACCTAATTATAGATTATGTTTCCATTTCTGATGTAATATAATTTAAATTCATTATCCATCTGTAGTGAGAGAATGGATGTATTTTAATTCATATGTCACATCTAATATTGCTGAGTCCAAAAGCTGTGATAGATAGTGATGGATTAGAGGAGGTCAGTGTTGTGCCACAAGGAGGAGTTACTGATTATCAATTTGGTGAAAAAAACCCTCTTCAAAATTGTAAGACAACTCTCTTCTGTAGGAAAATCTTCAAATAATGTCATTAATTCTTGATATAGACCCTAATTTGGTAAATATACCTTTACTTCCTCAACTTTTTGCAAATTGGTGCAGTTGTGTGTGGTTGCAATATGACTAGCTAAAGAAACAATATAAATAGATCTTTAAATTCCTGCAGGGTGGTGGTCAGATATATTTTTTAAGTGTAAGAAAGGTGACTCTCTTAGCCAAACTATGTGGTTTAGATAACTTGGATGCTCAGTGCAAACATCAAGCCTTTGCTGAGGTATATAAATAGTGTTACATTATTTCTCGCTCTCACACACACATTCTTTCGAACTGAATAATTTAGTCCAGCTGTTGAAGCCTATCACACTTTCCATTACAAATTATTTTAGAGAGCATAACATTTAGGTACTTTTAAAACTGGACGAATGCATTAAAAGGGACACTACATTTGCATAAGCTCAAACTATTGTCTTGCTGGTGGGTCTTTTTAGCTATTTCAGCTGAGAAGCCTTTGTTCTTTTCTTTTCTTGTCTCCCTAGCCCTTTTCTTAGCTCTCCCTCAGTATCAGTTTCATGAGCTGATTCAAAGCATTAACATGAAAACCAGACTGGACTATAGCAATGCACAGACACCCCTTGGAGATTTTGCAAGTTTTGTAATGTATTTGAGTATCAGAATGTGCTATATATAGTCCTGCATCACAAACATCACTTTTTTTTTTTATTTTGCAAAAGTCTTTTTTATACAGGTGCACACTTATGCAGTAAAAACACACACATGAGCACAAACACACACATACACACAGAGTTTAACTGCTTTTACACAACACTCTACTAGTGCTCTTCATGAAAATCTGTAGGACAGATAGGACATAGGTATTGACATAAATTCTGTTGTAGATACACATACACTGGTAGTACAATGATGATTTGCACTAATTAGGCATCTGACTCAGCACTCCAAAGAAAACAGGAATACCCATCTGGAAAAAAAACACCACCAACAACAACAAAACCCAGTGGCTGGCAGCACCCTTCTTAATATCCTGACAGCATCTTAAAACAAGTATTTATGTATTTCTGCAAAATAACGTCTTTGGATCTGAGCCTTCATTACCTACTGCAAATAAAAACCTCAGAATTAGTAGCTGTCCAGTAAGGATCTTGATAAAAACTTACAATTAGTTTGACACAGGTTTCCATCAGAAACAATTGTCAGACCTCAAATGATACCGGACAAGTAAGGACTTGATAAAATAAAGGGGGAATGCAGCCAAGCCCTTGTCAATTTAATCAAGTACATGACGAGGTGAAAGACGCAATATGAGCTAGTTGCTGCTCAATTACTGTCGAAGTTTTGTTAAATGAGTTGACTGCTATCTTATTTACATAAGAAAATCTCCACTCATGCTTCACTGAGCCTCAGCCAGGCCTTAATTGAGAATTTATGGTTGAGTTCTCAGTGGAGGCGAAGAACTTGAACGTTAATTCAAAGTGCAGCGGTTGGCCTGAATTCAATTGCATTCGTGACACTGATGAGCTGTGTCCATTCACGCAAAATTCCTGTAACAAGCAATGACTTGAACTGAAATTAGACAAGGAGTTGCCAAAAGTTTGAAGTCAGGCTTGAATGCACCTGGGTTTTGCTGTGTGTGTGTATAAAAATTACGTTTTCCCTGGCTTTTCTCTCGCTCATGTGTGGATGTTTGTAATGTACAGAAATTTTCTTCAAATTAAGTCAGTCCTTCTTTCTGGAAATGGTCAAGTCAGCACACTTGCCAAAGAAAGAGGAGGTTGTTTACTACTCTCTGAAGTGCCACAGAGGTTGCCCTTCTCTGATTTTGTGTTTCATATATACACAGGGGTTTTTTTTCAAGGAACGGTAGAAAGAGGACCATTTATCTCACAATGGACTGTGATACACTCAGGAAGTTCTATAATCATCTTGATAGCTGAAGCATGGGTCATTTGGATTCAGTTTGCTGCCGTGACAGCCTTTCCTGGGTGGTCTTTGGTAAAATATTTAAGGCCCAGCACCCCACTTCCCTCCCCAAAGTAGATAACTTTGAGGACAAGCACCAAAATGGAAACAAGATCTTTAGGTTTTAAATATGTGTAAAACCCTGTTCCCTAAGCAATTCATTGGAGGAATTCAGGTTGAAGTTAAGACATCTGAATTTAGTCCTCTACCTGCAAGTATCTACCAGTGGGCCAAGGGGTTATGGGCCCAGCAGCCGTTATGGTTGAGAGCAACCAGACTGATTTTCAGCTCCCCTGAAGTAGGTGCCTAGCAGCTGAACTGCATTCTCTGGGCTCTGCTGGTGAGGGGCTGGGTCCAGTTGCCTAAACACAGGCTGAGAGGTCGCTGACTTTTCTGACTGTGTGAGTTTTTCCATGACAAGTTTTCAGTGGCTAAGGGCTGCAAGACAGCGACCACATATGTGATACCTGGGTCCCAGGCAAAACACAGAACAGGGTCATGATGTAGAAGAAACGCTTGGAAGCTCTGGTTGACACTCATTGCTTTTTACTCTGTGACAGGGTACCCAACACTCACTAGGAAGCCAAGGTGAAGAACACATCTGTAAATATGACACAGGCCTTTTTTGGAAATTACTGGAGTTAACAAGATCAAACGGCAGAGCAGAGAATAGACAGGGAGGAGAACAGATTCTTTCTAGTTAGGGTTAAGCTATTGGACTTCCTGAATATTCCAATTTGTTCCCTCAGAAATACCGTTTTCTTAGCAAACCTACCATATATAGTTATAGATTTTAGTGTTCCTTTCCAGCTGAGACTAACACTGAATCTACAAACTTTTCCTAGTAAGCCTGGTGGGTTGTTCACTAGAATTTGATTCTTTGATCAGCAGCTTGTTACAGCCCTAAGAAAAACATGTCTTACTCCATCTACTCCCCATATCATCTCGCCCCATGCAGCAGTCCATGTTTCTCTGTCAATTACTGGGGCAATCTGTTCTGAGCATACTGGTAGAGATGCTACAGCCCCTCACAGGCTTAGGTGCCACAGGGAAGCTCCAGGCACCTACTGAGCACAGGTGTTCTCTACGATGACTATTTGCTTGTAACAATCAAAAGGAGCAGAGGGAGGAAGAAACAGTGTACAAAAACTGCCTTGCCTGATTTCAGAAGATCAGGACTACCTTCTACAATAAATAGCTGACACGTGTCTGGAATAATAGCATCACATGTAGAGAGACAATTAGGTATTGGCTTGTTAGAACTATTTAATTAAGATTTTCTATTTGCATGGGGCTGATTATGTGCTATATTATGGGCAAGAAAGAAATACAGAAACAAACAAGTACCTCCCTCCCCTCAGCAAACTTCTGTCGAAGAAATACTCAGGTTGGACCTTAGTGATTTCCCCATCCCTGAGGATACATTATGTTATCCCTGGGGATACCCCAGCCCTGGGATACCTTACTTGGGTATTCACATTACTCAGTGGAGCACTTCTCTTGACTGAGGAAGCTGCCATCCCCAGAGAACTGTACTCCACCTTGGCATTGAAAGTTCCAGGTCAGAAAAGCTTCCATATTAACTGGAAAATCTCTCATGTAGTGGGAAGTGCCTGGGGTGGTGCCTTAATTTTTTGCTCATGTATCCTTACTGAGCCTTCCATGCCTAGCTATCAGTTATTTCCAGAGTTTAATTACTGCTAGAAAAATCCCGACACTCATACAGGGACAGACAGGGTCTCCGTATTAAATGTCTTGGTCCTGGCTATTGAGAGAGGCAATGCCAGAGTTGAGGTTTTGACACTCAGAGCACCTGGCACAGCATCCCACCTGGCACAGCTCATGCCACCCACACTGGCACTGTTGTGAATATCACAGCAGGACTGCATTAAGAGCACAGAACAGAAATACCAATACTATCCCAGCCTCTATGCTGAGCTTCACTGAATCACACTGATACCTCACCTTGCATCCAGAAACAGTACTTCTGGTTTTGTGGGGAATTGAATCCATATGATTAAGATCGTTTGCTCAGGTTTTGTAATCAGCTCACCTGTCTTGTAATCAGCTCACCTGTCTCTGCACCCATGATGTAGACTTTCCTTCCAGCAGCTGAATTTCATACAGAGTTTTCAGAGCCAGTTGCTGTAGGTCTAAATGCAGCTGGTCCCTTCAGGAACACAAAGAATTATGTCTGAACATCAAGGGGGTACACTTAGACAACTACTGTGTGCCAGAGCATGAGGACCTCCTCTAGAGCTCTCTTTCTTCAGAGCTTCATCAACATCTACTGATGGAAGCAGAGATTTTGCATTTCAGCTACAAGGTTATAAGAGGCAAGCTGCAGCTGGGAATTGTTTCACAGGATGTGGTATGTCAGGAGAAGGACACACACACCAAAAAATCCCTGCCCCTGTGCTTTTCTTTTAATTCTAAGATTTGTACTTCAGTAAGACTTAGTCCTGCAATATCAGCTTGGCACTCACCTAGGTATAGCCTATGAATCTAATAACATACAACTAACACCCCCCATCTTCGATCTTCAAAGGGGTGAAAAATGCTAATACTTTATACCACATTGTTTAGGGGCTTCCTAGAGTTTGATATATTAACACAGTTCACTCTATTCAGCAGTGAATAGCTTTCCTCTTTAGGAAGGTTATATTCAGCTATGTGGGAGAGAATGTGAGAAATAATCCCAGTCCTGTCAGGCAATTAAAGCAGTATTATTCCTTGCAATTTTAGGTTTTAATTTACTGTATGAATACCTACACTCTTAAGTCAAATATTTTTATGGAAAAGATCAGTGAGGCACCACACAATAATGTTAAAACCTTCCACCTCCTACGTCTTTTTCAGTATGAGAGCATTATGGTCTGGCACACAAACAATATACTTCAATATCTAAACTGAAATTTAGGAAATGAGATGTATTGTTCTTAAACTTTTAGAAGAATTAATCATTTAATAAGGGTTATTTTAATGATAGAATTTATAAAAGGTACAGTTTAGGTTAAAATGTGATTTTCATTCTCAG
The DNA here is from genome assembly GCA_013389945.1 of Fregata magnificens. Taxonomy (NCBI): domain Eukaryota; kingdom Metazoa; phylum Chordata; class Aves; order Suliformes; family Fregatidae; genus Fregata; species Fregata magnificens. The sequence continues at coordinate 38,989 of WAAD01031636.1, forward strand.
TTTCTCTGCTTTTTATACCTTTATTTCCAGGCAGTCATTTGTAACATTTTGAAAATTGAATTGTGAGCTGGAATTTTCCAGTCTTATTTACAGCTCAGCAGCAATTCTGGGGAGGAGTGAAGATCTGAGCAAAATTGGTTTAGATGCTTACGACTTCAGACCAAAACCGAACTACATTCTTCAGCCTGGCTACTGATCAGAAATCTTTCATGTGAATAATTTAAAAAGAGCTGAATATGTTTGGTTCTAGCTTGGTTTATGATTTCTTGAGTAGGTTCCTTTAATGACTTGTTAGTTTTATGGTTATAAGCATGAAAACATTTTTTTTTGTAGAGGCACTGTATAATTTTCTACAAGGATTATTTTTAAAAATTGATTTTAAGCTCTGCTTCAACAATGTGCAGAAGTAAATGCAACTGGTATTTTCTCATTACATGGTCATACATCAAAAATACACATTTGTCAAACCAAAGTTTTCAGTGAGACCATATCAATTATGACAAATTTCATTCTGTCAGAGAAGCTTCCTCTCATGCTGGTGAGAGTTTCCAGTTTAGGGGAGACAGAAGGGCTGTAATTAGCCTCATTAAGCAATATATTTCCCCAATGTCTATGTCTGAATGGGTGAGCCTCAGCTTTCTCTAGCCAGTAGAGAGAAACGTTACTCCTAAGGCATGAGTCAGATAATCCAAAAAGAGATGTGTAAACCCACTAATTTCTCATCAGCAGTTAAAAAAGAGGGTCAAGTGCTACTAGCTGAGATGGAGGCGTTTAAATGGTATGGTTCTGTGTTGGGTCAGATACATCTTCCAAAGATATTTTCTGTCATTGTCTGAAAATTTATTTGAAAAACAGAGCAGCAAGGGTTCCAGTCCCTGTTTCAGTAAACATTTTACTTACAAAGAGGAACAGAGTGACTAACCACAAAACAGCTGGATATGAATAATGCTTATGTGGGCTTCGGAAGGATGAGGTTCAAACAGAACATGCATGTGGAGCAGTCTTCGATGCTTTGAAGGATGGTGAACTCCTCTTCTTCCCTTGGCCACAAAGCACATTGGGTTTGCGTGAGAAGTGGTGGAAATCCCCCCTGACCCTTGAAAGACAGAAGAGGGACGAATGGGATTAATATAATATAAATAAACTCAGGTGAGGTGATACAAACATGATTTCTGACTGCTAGTGATGTATTGCAAGACACTGGAAAATGATGCAGAGATGGCTTTTCAAGTGCTGGCTTCCCTTTGTGACGTTTATGATGAAATTCTGCATAACAGTGTGGTTTCCTGCTGTGCTTAGCTGTTTTGAAAATGTGGCTACTTCTCTAGTAGGCTAAATAAAGTGTGAATTTACTGAAAATGTGGTACCTACTCTCACACATAAAGAAGGAAGACCCACAAAATTGATATGCCTGTCATTTTAACTTTGATAGCTGGGAAGATATTAGAACAGATTGCTAAATAATTGGTAGATAAGAAACTAGAGCAAAATGCAATACTTAAAAAAGTCCAGTGTGGATCTATCAAAAGAAAATCATGTCAAACCTGTCTAATTTCCTTCTCTGATGAATTATCTTCCTTAGCAGATGGAGGAGAAACAGAAAATGTGAAGTATTCTGACTTTATTAAGCTTTTTGACATTCTATACCAGCAAAATAAGGAATTATAGTCACTGTGTGTCAATGTGTATCTGGCTGAAAAATGGCACTTAGGGAGTGATTTCCAATCCTTTCTCTTTCAAACAAGGAGGGATTTTGGGTAGGGCACCCCCGAGATCTGCCTTGGTCCCAGTTCTGATCAATCTTTTTATTTGTGGCTTGGATGAAGGAATTAAGCACACGTACAAAAGTTCTTGGGTAACAGGCTGAGAAGGGTTGTGTGTACTTTGGAGGAAAGGATCAGAATTCATAACCATCCTGCTAAACTGTAGCAAGTGTTTGAACCATGAGGATGAAATTCAATAAAGACAAGTGCCATGAATAGTAATGCCTGTGGAGGAAACCTGAAGTGCATGAATACAAATGGGACAATAACTAGAGGAACAGCAGTACAGTAGGAGAGGTCCAAGGTCATCATGGCTCACAAACTCCATATGAGTCGACAAGATAATGCGGTTACACAAAAGGCAACTCTCATTCTGGGCTATATTAACAGCACGACAAGGGAAGTAATTATTTTGTTGTACTAAGCAGTGGTAAGACCTCAGCTGGTGTACTGTCCCTAGTCTGAAAATAAGCATTAAGATAGATGTAAATAAATTGGACAATCTCTAAAGGAGGGAAAAAAGACAAGGCATAGAAAGCACAGTTTATGTCAAAAGGCTGGGACAATTCTATTTATCCAGTAAAAAGAAGATCAAGTGGAAACATAATGATATATTAAATGGAATTAATTAGTTTAAAAAGGATGATGACCATTTTTTCTCTACATCCTGTGTGTGTGTTGTAAGAGACACTGACTTAATTCAAACTAAAATATTTCAGGGAGATTTTTCAATACAAAGTTGTAGGATAGAGATTAGGAAAAATGTCTAGTTATCAGATTAGTAAGGCCCTGGAACAGATGCTTGGGTAAAGTACTGGATCTCCTGTGCTGAAAGTTTATAATAAATATTGGACATCGTCTCTCAAATATTGTCTAGATTTATATTTTTGTCCTTCATAGAGAAGAGACAAATAAGTGATCACTCAATGTTCTGTCATTCTTATGTTTCTATGAAAATATTATTTAAAACAAAATTATTACAATATGATTTTTAATGTTTGTATGCTTCAGTTTTCCACCTGAAAGAGAACATGGAGAAACGTTTCCACCTGAAAGAGAACGTCAGAGCACAAAGAAGGTTATTTAAAAATGCTGTAAAATTGGTATTTTGGGTCATTGGAATAGGATTATGGTTTAGAAATTTGGGATGTCAGAATAAGATTATGTTTTAGAAAATGCCAGTGAAAACAAACAAACAAAACCTCTGAAGAATAAATTTTGAAGTAGAAATGTCACATTTCCCAAACAAAATTTTAAATTTAATTTTTTTAGCAAAGAGTGAATACTTTTGTAACAACAGAATCTTTCCTGAAACATTCAATGCAGCTGAAAGTACGGTTTTGAAAAGAGTTTCATCTGAAACAGTTTTGAACAGTTCTATTAGTAGTTGTGAAGCCATTGGTATTTGCAACCAAGATCCTGTGGGGCAACAATTTTGTCCTGTTTCCACCCTTGCTGCCTTTGAATTAACAGGGCTTTTTGTTCTTTTCTCTGCTCTTTTCTCAAACTCTTTTTCTTAGATTGTTTTTGCTTTTGTCTCATACTACCCCAAATAATTCTCCTTCTAAATGGCGAAGGGAAATTAAAGAAGAGAAGTTCAGACAAGCAGATAACAAGAAGTCAGGGAACACTTCCACAATGGTGTCTTTGTGAAAGCGCTCAGAAATCTGTCCTTCACTTCACAAAACAATCCATCGCTGTTGGCAGAAATGATAGCATTGAGGCAGGTAGCCTTGTGGCGTAATGTATTGTTCAGAGGCTGTAACACTCTACTCGCTTCTACAGCTGCTATTGTTATCCCTGTGTTGGCATTTCCATTATACTTCTCCTCATGCATGAGTTAGAAACTATTTTACATTGAACTTGAATCTTGTTTGCAATGCATATTCTTTCTGGGTTGAATTTAGCAAGGATGTTTCCAAACTAAGTCTGTGTACAAAAGGGACTCTCTTGGCCATTCACATTCAGATTCAGGCTACTTATCTGAAAGCCAGAGGTTATGGAGCACTTCACTAGCACAGCTGCACCACACTGACAGCATCTGAAACCCTCTGAGCACCTTCCCTCTTCCTCCTCCTAATCACTCACACCTCTTCCCCTGAGACTGTGACATTCTCTCAGGAGTTAGGTTAACACATTAAGGATTAAAGTCACAGAAAATCAATGAAAGAAAGCTCAGGAAAGGTGGTTGCTAACCAAAGAAACTCAACTCTTTCTGTGCTTGAGAGTAATTCAGAAACAACAGAATGGTTAAGGGTGAGAAAAAAAAAAAGCCAGGAAAAGGATCAGAGATGCTGTGCCTTGAGTCACAGAGTAATGGAGCCAGAAGACATGAGTTATAGTCTTACTTATAGTGTTAGGATAATTAGCTAGCTTTTACATCTTTTACAATCTCACTACTGTC
>WAAD01031637.1:1832-26672 GCA_013389945.1 Fregata magnificens
TGTTGAGTAATATTTCTCATTTGGAAAAGGAATGTAGAGAATATGTTAGAATATATATGTATATATAATATGGTTTCTTACATTGCAAAGAGTAATTTTATTCCTGTTTAATATAATCTGAATGGCCTGTACAATGTTTCAGCAACTCAGAAGTCCTTGTTATTACTATGTACAGCCTTCCTTTGCATGTGCTACTTTAAATGATTCAGTAAAACAGCTGCAGACTGTGCAATGGTAGGAACTCTATATATAATTTTTCTTTAGTGTTACGCTATGCCCGTATCTGGAAGTGGACTGATAATCCTGTGAAGTGCAGAAGTGAGCTAGAATAAGTGTGAAATTAGTTTTATAAATTTTTGTTGGTATTTCTTTGCAAGACTAAAATACGTGTTAAAAGTATGTCATTTGTTGAACTTTGAAAAGATTATATAGGCATTGTTTTTCCTTCTAAAAATTTTGAAAAGGTGTAAATAGCTGCAGTTCATCTTTTTCCTCCTAAGCAAATAAGGTAAATTGTTTTAATATGGAAATTAACTTCTGCCTGTTCAATTGACTGGTGTTACTGAGATCAGGGGACTATTCAATTTGGTAATGATTAATTCTCTTAGGAAAAGAGTAAAATTTTTAAAAATTGTAAACAAATTAGAAGAAATCTTGCTCTTAATGAAGGACCTTGGGAAAATGGTCTGGTCATGCTCTCCATGTTGCATATATAAAGACTAAAATTTTGAAAAATGTTAAACCCACTGTTTTCTATTACATCAGGCCAAAATAACACCAAGAAGGCATGAGTGACATGCACTAGAATAATTTTTACCGTTGTGGTACAGGTAGACAGTTATACTACCTCTCAAATAAAAATAATACAAGGAAGAAGTATATTCCAAGCAAAACATAAGATATTTGACAGTGGGCTGTTGGCCATGTATTGATGATATGTGGGACCAGGATTACCATTTCACATGAATAGTGAAAAATTAAGTACCTGTAAGGAGCTGGTTGAGACCTGGTATAGCAATGTCCCACCCAATATAAACTGTTTTAGCTATACTGGAAATGCCCTTTGGCCATGATTTACATTAAAAAGAATTAAAATCTGTAATCCAAATACAGATTCCAAAATAAATCATTATACTTTCAAAATTGCTGACTCTAGTGTGTAGCTCTTTTGAATATCAAATTACCTAATTAAGAATCAAAATTATGACCTAATTAGGCTAACACTTCAGAGTCTCGCAAGAAGGTATCATTTAAATAAAATATAAAACCTAATACAACTTTCTTATTTTCACTAAGAGGTCAGCCTGAAGCCTTGATAAAAAGGTCTGTATATTTAGGCATTTACTCATTAACTGTTGAGAGAATATGGTTTTTGGAAAAGTATGGAAGAGCTTAAAAATAAGAAATTTCATCTTCATTTACAGGACAGGCTCATTAGAGATAATACTTCTGCCAAATGCTTAGAATAGCATAGTATTTAAGTAGTTACTCTCTAGCAGGATATGCTGCATGCTTTAAAACTGTGTGGGTGTTTGTCTTTGGACAGACTGGAAACAACTGTGAGCTTTCTTGCGAGAATAAAGATTTTACTGAGGCTTTTTAAACATGTTTGTCTTGTCACCTGTTTGGGTTTTCTGTGGCTGTTTCTACACTGGCCAGTAGCGTGGTCTGTTAGAAAGAGATCTGCAGGGGGAAGTAGTTGAGGCTGGCAACATGACTTCTATCATTTACGTGTTTCAGAGGTGGTTTCAGCGAACTCTGTTCCTGTCTGATGTACTGATCTTCCATTAGCAGTCGGAGTGCTTTAGGTGCATTCCTGGGATTCATCTGCCCGGTTAGGTTCACCTAAAAGAAACAAGTTCAAGTGCCCAAGACCACTCCTCAGTGCGCAAATAGTGCAGTAGTGGGGATAATCAAGAAATTTGCCTCACTCTTGATTTCAACTAAAAATATCTGCTCAGTCTACACTAGGAAGAAACTGAGAATGATGTCTTATAAAGGGAAAACAGTATACAAAATAAATATATGCTGTTGAGTAAAGAGCTCTTCCATAATACCCATAAAATAGAGGAACTCCTCCCAGTCCTTAAAGGAGGGAACCAGAATAGGTAGGGGAGACTTGAGGTAGAACTATACATGGAGAGGGAGATGGTGAGAATTGAATTTGTATCCGAGGATTCATGGTTAAATGTTGGATATTAATGTAGGGGAAAGTGCTTCAGGATGTTTAAGCTCCAAGCCAAGCCAAAGATGGTCTTGTAATTGTTCAGTAGTGTAGCTGTTATTAGCTTGAGGATCTTGTTCAATGCGACATTTTCTGAAGCCCGTTCTTTTTCTTAATGGTGGAAACTCCTTTTTCTATAGCAACCAACATTTTAAAATTTGTTTAAAAGTGTCTAGGACCCTTCTGGCATTGCAGCACTATAACAGTAAGCTGGATTTCTAGAAGCTATATTTAATATGTTCAAGATGGTGTACCCTGGAATCTAGAGAAATCACCTGAAGCCACATTGAAACGCTGATGATTACCTTGAAGTATGCAACTATTTGAAAGATGCCTTCAGAAAATAGTTATCAGTATTTGTGGTTAATCCAAGAGTATATGTTAGAGGTGTGCCATGGTCTCTGCTACTTCTGGTTTTGTTAATTGTTTTCTTTAATGGCTGCAGTGATGGAATATGGAGCATGAATATTAAAATTGTGGTTTTGCAACAAGCTAGCAGTAGTTTCAAGCACCTTGAAAAGAGCGATAACTCTGATCTTGATAAATTAGAGGAAGAATCTGAAGTCAGTAAGATGATGTTCAGTCCAGATAAGCGCAAAGGACTCTATCAAATAAGATTCAGACAAACTAAAAATTGAGAAATAATTCCTTAAGCACTGTTGCTGTAGGAGAGACTCTTGCGGGTTATAGGGGACCAGCAACTGAATAAAAGTCAGCAATATGATCCTGTTAAAGGCAAATTCCAACTTTGGGATGTAGTCATGACTTTAATAAGGAGATACATTTATTTCTTTCTATTCTTCATGAGCAATATTTGGTTGAAATTACAGGGTAACACAATTTAAGAAAAACTTACACAAATTGAATAGAATTCAAGTCAGAAACAACTTGTAGAGTTGTGTACTGTAGAGTGAGTTGTTTCACTTCTGCAACTACTTACTAAAAGCACAACTTTGTGCTTTCAAGCAGAGCACAAAAAATATAACTGATTGAAACAATTTTGCTTCTTGTTTCTTCTGAGCGAAAAAGGAGAAGAAGGTTGAGGAGAGACGTTATAGTTTTCCAGTACGTAAAATGTTCTTATAAGGATGATTAAAAGTTAATCAGAATCATTGGCTAAATATGGTTATAACTGTAAGCCACATCAGGCTATATCATGTACTGTATTGCCTTTGGCAATGTGTAAACGGTTGGATGAGAGGAACCGTGAGGGGCTTAGGGAGTGGTGCCAACCCAAAGTGTGGGTCGGTGCCAGGGAAGTGCTGGGGAAAGGTGCTGTAGACCACCCAGGTTGTTGTGTATTGAGCTTAATGGGTGTGAGAATTTATAACATAAATCCTGATTACCTGCAGTGAATTAACTCTGTAGCTTTTAAAGGTCTCTTATAATATCTGTGTGTTTTGCAGGATTGCTTTGAAAACCTTAAGCAGCATCAGCTGTAGCTATTTGGAGACTTGTTTAGGTGTCAGTCTGATTTAAGCTCTATTTGCAGTATTGCCTGACCTGTATTTTGGGTATGTCAGCTATTCTTTGGCTAGAGTGTGATCCTGCTTTTCTTATAGTAGTTCACGGTGTGCAAATGGCACCTGTATTGGTTCAACACTTTGTTCAAGCAAGGATTTTTATTTTTATATTAAGACTTTATTTTTCTTTAAACCATCCTTTTTCTTCTTTTTTTTTTTTTTAACTCGACTTCAATAATTTTTTTTCTCTTTTTGTTTGGTTAGGAGATCTTTGTATTGTGCTTTAGTGTGATTTACTTACATAGTTGAATATAACTGGAACAGTAGAGAAACTATTATTTAACCTGAAAATCAGTTACTGAGTTCTGTGTCACTGAAATCTGCGGAATGCCAAAGGCTATTGTCTCCTCAGGTCAACTGAATCTTCAGAACTGAAATTATAAGGAAAAGCAGGCATATTTTGCATCCAGGAAATAGGATTTGCAAATAGTTTTGGGTCAGTGTAATATTTAAGATTTATATAAAGGTAGAGCTAGAAGTCAAGCCAACTGCCCATCTAGTTTTCTCCTCTGTGTTGCAATGGGGTTAATGTATCCAGTGTATCGGTTACAAAGTTTATCTGAACCTCCTAAACACCTTAGACAAGGTTAAACAATATCTCTTGATAGCTTACATGCTGGCTTAATGTCCTTATAGAAAGGTTTTCCTAATATTTGATATATGTTGTCTTTCCTGCAAATCAAACTGGTTTATTGTGAATATTGAAGGTGGAAGTGGCAACATATGATGTTCTTTATTATGTTTAAAGCTTTGGAAGATTTTTAGTACATCTCTTCAGTGACTGTTTCTTTTATATTAATTGTGACTAAATTATCTCAGTCTTTTTTCACAATGATTTTCAATTCTTACTGTTTGTTTTCCAAAATGGAATGCTTTTCCTTTTGTCTATAGCGGGGAGTATACCCTGCTATACTCTGCTCCATCTCAGTCTCCAGACCCTTTCCTACACATTTGTTGCCTAACCAGATGTTTCCCAATCTGTATTTATACATATGATGTTATTTTCCTAAGCATGGTAGTATATATTTGACTTGACACTTTGTCTTCATGGCTTTTTTAATTTATCAAGTTGATTATAATTCTGCTTTGTATAATCATGATTCTGTTATTCAGATTATGAATGGATAAATGCTAACTTTAAAGACAATGTTCTTTACCACATTAAATACATATATGCACCCAGAATGTATTCAAAGTCATGCTTTGGAAGACAAAAGGTTTTCTAGGTTGTTTTTTATTGTGTAAGCTTACAAAAACCTCTTTTCAAAGTTCTGTAGTGATTCTATGAGTGAATATCACCCATTTTGAAGCTGTGTTCTTAACTGGAAAACTGGGATGCAATAGAATGTGTCATATTCCTTAAGGAACTTACTGTTTATGTGCTACTAAACTTGAGGAGAATGTCAGAACTAATTGGAAAAACATGTGAATTTGAGTTCCTGGAAGAGCAATATTCATTTATATATATATTCGACATAAACATTGCTGCAAAGTTCTTACTATACAGAGAGTGTACTGTAAAGAAAGACTAGTAATAGTTTGTTCGATATGAAAAAAATAGGATTTTTTTTGTTGCAAATTCCTCTCTTACACTGTTAATTATCAATTCCTCATTGGTCATTAGGGGAAAGGAACAAGCAGTATAACTCAGGTATTCTCAGGCTTCATAGTGTGGACTTTAACACAGAATGTCTTGCGAAATGTAGTGCCTGCCATTTGTACTCACACAGATTCCAGTCTCCCGTCGGTCATGGTAATGTTATCTCAGTAGCAATTACAGTAACTTTTTGCCTGGAGAAGTTAGAATCGTGTAGTTTAAAATTATTCAAAAGTAATTTAGCAGCCTGAAGAGGGCACAGAAGTCAGCACCGAGGACTATACAATGCTTTTCAACTACCAGCAGATACTCTCAAAATCACTGGAGGCTGACGGATCACAGTTTCAAAATTTTTCCTGTAACTTAAATATTGTCAGCCTGAGATCATGGTGCATTGACAGCTTTGTATAGCCATCCATGCTGGTGCAGAGAACTGAATAAAAATCGCCAATATATTTTTTTCTCATAGATGTGACACAAATCCAGTGTTGTTTATCTCCACAGAAGACTCAATCCATTATGAAGTGTGATTCTCACTTAAGATATTTTCCATATGTTTTCCATAGCAGTGAAATACTAAACTACTTTTTTCCCTTTTGTAACCCTTAAAATAATGCTTTTAGATATTTTTTCTTATTTTAGTTTAAATATATTGGGTATTCATAAAGCTTTTTAACAATGCATATTAAATCTGTGTAAGGAAAAGTGACAGTAAAGTTTTATTCACAAAGCTTGCTGGAAGTACTTGCAAGGATTTTGTACACCTGAAAATTGGATGGTACTGATTGATGGAACTGGTAGTACACTGAGGTCAGTGGAAACTGTCATTGACCAAATTAGCTTCAGCATTTTACCCATCTTTTTCAGAGTGTTCCTCACCTGTTTTCACTATTTACAAAAGTGTCTAGAGGACATTGGTAAGTATGTGTGATCTCAGGAATCTAAACCTTACTAAAAGTCCCTATTTCTCATTGAAAGTCAGTTTGCTGAGGACTTTTTTTCTTAAATGTACCCAGAGGCTTTTAAAGCACATTTATAAAACACTGCATGCCAATTCATTCCTATGGATTTGTTGGCTCAAGCCCTTAAATATGAAATTGACATTAACTCACTTTAACTGTTGCAATTAAAACTCCAACTCATCTTTTCTAACTTCCTTAAAATCATATAGGTTGATCAATAAAGTACCTTGAAAAACTGATTGCCCCAGGAAGTGGGTTGTTTACTAAGAGTGAAAAACTGTTTTTTCATTGTATGAGATGGTATACAAAAGACTGAACTCTGCATTTAAACAGAAAGATAAGATTTTTCTTACATTTGCTGGCTGAATTTAAATTAATGTATGTTTGCATTTTAACAAGTATATGTTGTTTTCTGTCTTGCCTGTAGAAGCTGGGGTTCCCATACGTAGATAAAGGTTGTGGGAAGTTGTGTACTACTTGTGTTGAAACCAAAATAGATTTATCATCACTGTATCAGTTTTTTCAAACTTCCCATACTTGTCTTACTGCCTTAAGACATTTGGTAAAATGTGTACTTTTTATCTTCTCTTTGTAGTTCTTCCTTCTAGTAAGGCTACCACTATGGCTCTGCTTTGTTTGGTTTTCTCTAGTTTTCCTCAATCATTTTTTGCATTTCTCCTCTCTACATTACGCTTCACTGGCTTCCTTCTCCATACTGTGCCCTTTGATGTCCATGCAACTATATGCACAGTCCCTTCACTGTGATAGTTGGAGCAAATAACTCTATCACTAGAGCAATAAAAGGGTAGGAAGACCCTTTTCCTGGTCAGCTGTCAATCTGTGTGGCCCAAAGCAGTAACTGCAGAGAAAGGGTTATAGTAAATGGGGTTACATCGGGCTGGCGACCGGTCACTAGCGGGGTTCCGTAGGGATCCATCTTGGGGCCAGTGCTCTTTAATATTTTCATAAATGACTTGGATGCTGGACTCGAAGGATTACTAGCAAAGTTTGCCAATGACACAAAATTGGGAGGAGCTGTGGACACTCTCGAGGGCAGAGAGGCCCTGCAGAGAGATCTGGACAAATTAGAGAGATGGGCAATCACCAACCATATGAAGTTTAACAAGGGCAAGTGCCGGATTTTGCACCTGGGACACGGCAACCCTGGATGTACGTACAGACTGAGGAACGAGAGGCTGGAGAGCAGCCCCACGGAGAGGGATCTGGGGGTCCTGGTTGACGGCAAGCTAAACATGAGCCAACAGTGTGCCCTGGCAGCCAAGAGGGTGAACCGTGTCCTGGGGTGCATCAAGCATGGTATTGCTAGCCGGTCGAGGGAGGTGATTGTCCCACTCTACTCTGCGCTGGTGCGGCCTCATCTTGAGTACTGTGTGCAGTTTTGGGCGGCACAGCATAAAAAGGATACGAAGCTACTAGAGAGTGTCCAGAGGAGAGCCACGAAGATGGTGAAGGGTTTAGAGGGGAAGCCATATGAGGAGCAGCTGAAGTCACTTGGTCTGTTCAGCCTGGAGAAGAGGAGACTGAGGGGAGACCTCATTGCGGTCTACAGCTTCCTCACAAGGGGAAGAGGAGAGGCAGGCGCTGATCTCTTCTCCCTGGCAGCCAATGATAGGACCTGAGGGAACAGCAGGAAGATATGCCAGGGGAGGTTTAGGTTGGACATTAGGAAAAGGTTCTTCACCCAGAGGGTGGTGGAGCACTGGAACGGGCTCCCCAGGGAGGTAGTCATGGCACCGAGCCTGACAATATTCAAGGAGCATTTGGACAATGCTCTCAAACACATGGTGTGAGTTTTGATGTTGTCCTATACAGGGTCAGGAGCTGGACTTGATGATCCTTGTGGGTCCCTTCCAACTCAGGATATTCTATGATTCTATGATTCTAAAATCCTGTGGTACTAGTGTGGATCTATCAGGCAATGAGATTTTAGCAAGGTTTGACAAAGGCGTAATGGAAACTAAATCCATAAACAGTGTGATCGTTGTCTACTTCTGTATCCAATTTGTGCAGCTCTGCATGGCTGAGCAGTTTAAACATATCTTTCTTCTCTCCGTCTAATTGCAGATGATAATCACATACGAATGATAATAAGAACAAAGAAGTTACAGCCCTGGCATTATCATACACTTCTGTTACGTTGTGTCATGCCAGCATATGGTATATTATGGAACATGATACAGTGGTGCAACTTTAATGTGACTTCTAGTTCTCCACGTTTGCAGAAATTTATCAGCTGTTCATGAACAGTTCTATCTCAATATAAAAGCTTAGAAATAAGCAAATAGTAATATGTCAGACATTTTAAACTAATTATTTGGGTTCTATTTTTGAGACTAAAATATGTCCCTTGCCCCATAAAGCTGATTTAGTGAAAAGGAAGGGGAGTAGCAAATCACTAGGGAGAACTTTGGGAATGCTTACAGCAACAAGATTTTGTGGTTGCTCAAGAAAAGCTTAAGAACAGCTTGGTGGAGCCAGAAACATTGATTGTTTGGCTCTCTGATATGAATCTTTACTCTTTGTAACTTCTTTCCATTGTAACTTTCTTTACTCTTTAAAACTTTTATTTCCATTGTTTTAGTAACTTTGGTAATTTATTTCTGTGGAAAGGAAAATTGAACTATACAGAAGTTAAGTGACTTTCCCAAGGTCATACCATGAGCCAGTAACACCTGTGTATAAATAGTATTCAAATATACTTTGCAGTCCTGTGTCGTAGCTCTATGTACAGTTGTTTTTAGGTGTTGTACTGTTAAAACACAGGTTACAGATTAATAGATTGTGGTGAGCCAGCTCGCCCTGCGGCCTGTTCTTATATCATTCTGCATGGTTCAGGGGAACACATTTAAAAATGGAAATCTAAATATCAGACATGGGAAGACAGTGAGGAAGAATATCTCAGGTGGTCTTTAATTTTAATGAATTCAGTCAAATTTCATCACCCTGCTGGCCTCAAATGATAGTTCTCCAAGTGGTTAGTTTTCAGGGATCACATAAACAGTGGTAAAGCATTGGAATTATATATTTTTTTTAATTGAAAAGAAGGCATTGGTAGAAAATATATATATTTTTTTTTTCAGGACATTCCAAGATTCCAGTATTGTGAAAAGGAGTAAAATAAGATGGAAGGGTAACAAGACACATTTGTGTGCAGTGTTGTGAAAAGGTTTTTATTATGTTGTTGGGAAAATCTCCCCTCCTCAATTGATATTACAGCTGGCAAAAACCACAGAGTGAAGGAGTACAAAGGTTAAGAAGGCTAAAGCAATAACATTTTTTAAAAAAATGAATAATTTAAAGAGGAAAATGTCATGCATAATGAATAAAAAAGAAATCCCGCTTGAGATTTGGGATTCATTCATTTGTTGTACTCTGAAATTTAGTTGGCAGCATTGCAATTCCAACTTGCCTCATCTAAGTACAGTTAGGATCAACACATTAGTGCCTTGGTGTGTACAATCCTGTTACTGACTCTTTGCATTGAAATCCATTAAATTTTAATATGTCCTACTTAAGTATAAGTGGTCACAAATGATTCATGATGTTGAGGTAAGCTTTTGGTGAAAATAATTGTCAGTTGAAAGAAATTCCCCTTATGATCATGCTTGTCACAAGGCTTTATTTTTTATATTGTTTGAGTCCTTGGGAGACCACAAGCAGAAATAAACTGAAATCTACACTAATAAGCTAATTGTTCAAAACTGTGGAAAAAATGTTGCTAAAGGAGACAGTGTCCAGCCTCTGACCTTCCATTTCAAAAGACTCAATAGTAGCAAGTAAAAAAGTAAAAGTAAAACCTAGGTAGTTATTTTAAGAGGCTCTAACAAATAATGTAATCTATTTTTAAATAAACCCAAACTTTAATAATGGAGCATAATCCTTTTATTTAAGGTGTGCTACTAATGGGGAGTCAGTCTTGTATATCCAGTCATACTTTGGATTTCTACTTAACAGGTTTCCCCTTGGTTCCTTTAAGTTTTGGTTTCCTGTGATGTTTCAAGAACAGCCTATATGATGGAGTGTCTTGGTATTCGTACATGAGCTGTAGGCATTTGAAGAGCATAATTAGCTCTGCAGTTTAGATGACATTACTTTTCCTTTCCAGTCCTTACCTAGACAAGACCACCACAAAATTACAGTGATTGTCTACTTTTCTTAAGTACAACCATGGCAAAGCATATCCATCCACAAAAAGGTCTTGGGGGAGAGGTATTACAGGGGGATGGAGGTGGGGAATGGTGGTGGGAAATAATTTCCAGCTCACCCCTCCTCTCTTAAAATGCTGAAAACAGGTTCTTTGGGAGCCTTTCCTTTTTTTCCTTTTTTTTTTAATATGTATGTGCAACGTTTCTCTTAAATTGATAGCAAGTATTTCTTTTAACGTGATATATAGCTCAAGCCAGAATATGTCAAGGTTAATGGCTTATTCAGTTTCTTCTGACTGCAAGTAGCATCCTTTAGTCAGCAGAGATGCACTGTTTACACATCAGATGTTGTGGCTGTTATTTCAGGTACCACAAACCATTTGTTTTGCATTTACTACTTTTCTTTGTTTTCTGGCACATTTAGGTTGAGTAAACCTGACTCTTCTCTTACACTGCCATTAGTTAGATGCATCTTAGCTGAAATTGCTAGTGTTAACATTATTCTAAACTGTTCTGAGCAAGTGTGCCCAGAATGAGATAGTTATTCGCATGATATTTTTTTTTGTTATCACCGAATTTTGCTTACAGCTTTTGAAGGGTAACTCTTAGTCCATATTTTGTTTGGTCCTCAATTAAAAAAACCCCAAATTTAAAAAAAATCACTTGAGCTATGAAGGTATTAATGTTTTTTTTTCAATATTCAAGTCTTTTTAAAATGAAGTAAAGGTTTGTTTATGTGGGATTGATTTCATCATTTTTATTATGTAGGCAGCGTAAGTAACATGTATGAGTCTGTGGAACTCTGTGGTGAATTAACAGCAAAACTATATGTACAACACTAACACCACTTATAATGTCTTTGCTCTTCCACATTACCCTAAAGGAGTCTAATAAATCTAAACCAAGTGAAAATTTCATATTTTGTACATGCAGAACTGATTTTTCAATTACTTCAGACTTTTTTGGGGCCTAATCCAAATCCTGATGAAATCTATGGGAGTTTTTCCATGGACTTCAGTAAACTTTGGCTCAGGCCCCCAGTTTTCAATTTTTCAAATAGATTTGCCAAAAATCTGCAGAGAGGCAGGCACTTGGAAAGTTTTTACTTGCAAAGTACAGCTGGTTTTAAGTTGCACACAGAAAAGTTCTCAATGCTTTTTTTGAAACAAAAAAAGTAGTCTTAAAGGTCTTATAACTTTAGTAGGTAAAAGAGTGGCTTTAACATTTGAAGCAGAAATTGCCTTGGGTCTTAGTCTAAGCATGACAAATTCTATGCTAGAAGATTATTTTTAAAATGCATCTCTACATGATAACAGCTTAAAATGACAATCTTATAATTTTAGCTAAAATTTTCTTGGGTTGTGAGTTTCAGAGCGTCGGGGGTGCCTGTCCTAATAAATTTTTTTTTTTTTTTTTGGCTACAATGGAAGACTACACTGCAATTAAAGAATAATTCCCTGAGGTTAACTACACCAATTTGAGAGAGAGCTCTTGGACTTCAGGGAACATATTACGCAGCCAGATCCATCTGGTGACGCAGGGCAGTTTTCACTGCCTCTGGGTGGTTGGATCACCGGACTTGGAGGTAGATGTGATTGGACAGGCTGGGTTTTAGAGAGCATGGGGCACAGTGTGTGCCTCAGCAAGCGTAGCTCATACCCTTGCATATCAGCCTAAGATTAAAATAGTGGTGTTTTAAGGAAGCATCTTGGGTTATGGATGGTAGTCAATGAGGTGTAGAATCTCTCTCAATTCCTTTTTTTTTTTTTTTTTTTTTTTGAGTGATCACCTCCAGCTCAGCATGCAGATCTGGCTCTGCAGTAAAGCTCTTCAGTAGCTACCTTGTGAATTGCCTCCCCATGGCCTTCATGGCTTTTTCCTCGGCAGAAAAAGGGTGATATCTTCCTGAATCTGAATGCCTGACATTGTTGCAAAGTTGTGCATCATCAGTATTGAACTTGCAGGGGTTTTTTCTTAATTTTTAAAGAACAAGAGCATTTTGGAAGACCAGTCATGTTTGTGACTGTTCCTCTTCTTGTGAGCAGTCAGCTGTTAGTCTACTCATGAAACTGGTATGGATAGTTCAGCTAGCGTTCATATGGTAAGTGAAGGTCCATAAATTCTTGTTTCTCTTGCCTTGTGTTTGTTCAGATTCACCCATCTCTAACACTTTGATCTGGTATTTGAGCTGGAAAATGTAATGAAATCAAACATGAGTTGCTTCATGACACTGACAGATTTGAAAATTCTTTAAAATGGTTCTTTTTTTTCTAATTGTGTCACTGGCTGAACCACAATGCTGATAAGGGGGCAAGCAAAAGTGAAAAGCTACATAAACTTGAATCCCAAAGGTTTTGTTTTGATTCAGTTACACTTTGAGGCAAAGATTTAGCTCACCCTCTGCTAATTAGAATGTTGCTAAAGCACTAATAAAAAAATAATGTGTAGTTAACTAAATAATGCTAAAGTACTTTCTTGTAGGATTATAAAAACCTTCAGCAAACTGGTAAAAACCGCAGGCTTGATAGTTTCATGTGATTAATGTGGTAGGCTGCATATCTGTTGGGTGTTTGCTGTGTATTCTAAGTGCAAACACCACAGCAGGGTCCATTGCTCTCTGTCTTTTGATGAAAGATGCACTTTATTAATTCCGACCTTAACCGAAGCTTGACTGTTATTCCACTTGAAGAAAACTAGTTAACTGTAAATTAGAGATATCACCAAAAGGGGTATTACTTCAAAGTTGGGATATGATTAGGGGGATGTTCCCCTGTATTAATCGAATTTCAATTTTAATGACCTACTGTCTTCTGTGTAACAATAAGCAGCTGTGCCACACTGTGTGTTTCAAAGAACATTTACTCAGCCTTTAAATTTACCAGTAGAGATCAAAGAGAAGGTCTGATGTATATGGATGATGACGGATGTCTCAATTCAAATGGATGGCTGAACAGAAATAGTGCAGCTAGGGGGTAATAAATATTATGAACAACCTTTTTTACTCTAAGTTATGTGGTGCTGAACTATATTAAATTTTATAGCTGCACTGAGAAATCTTTCACAATTATCTTAAAACTGTATCAGAGTACTGATAAGCATGTGCTTCTTCTAACACTTTTTTTCAAATAAACTTTTCAGTCAAAACTGAGGGGTTTTTAAGTAAAAATAATTGCTGGTGACGTTCTTGAAAGCAGCTTAGAAATAAATGGATGCTTGAATTACATATAGGAATTTGTGGAGGACATTTCAGAGTAAAGTCTGGCTAAATGATCAGACTGTTTCCAATCTTAAAATCTGTTTAAATAGAGATGAATTAGTAATTCTTGGTTTTTATCTTTTCTAAAATGGAGAGGGTTTCTTGTAACCAGAGTAGTCATTAGGGGTATTAGGTTGCTGTTCAGGAATACTTAAATGAAGTTATGAACTGACATTCTCATTTGAATCAGGTCATTGATAAAGCAGGCAATAATGTGACAGGAGTTACACAGGAGATTAAAGTCAGTGGAATAAATTATGTTAGATATCCTGCGTCTGATTACATTCTACCATAAATTGTTGAGAAGAAGGAAATTCTATGGAGTAATGTAAAGTAGAATCCAGCCAGATATGATGAGGTTATTAAAGAGGTTAAGATCTAGCAAGGGCCGTATCCCATCTTATAGATAGGATTTTCCTATGCTCCTGTGATTCTATCCTAAAAGTCCTTCTGAAAGTAAGACAGGTTTTTATGATGCCTGTGGCAGTAAACAACTGCTGTGTTTCCTTACAAAGGTACCGTATTGGCAGAATTAATGCTTTGCAATACTTCCTCAGTCTGAGGAGAACAAATTAACCAGTTCTGCTTGATTATTTCATTTCATTAGTTATCAAGGGAAAAACGCTTGCTGTACAATCTTACAACAGATTTCTCAAGTATTTCCAAATAAAAAGTACTGGTATCTATGTCAAAAGAGAGCCTTTATTTTTTATTGTCTTTGCAGCACATTAGAAACAGAGTTTTGTTCTAGTTTAGTGTAAGTTGATTCTCCTGTGGATAACGATTCTCTCTGGCTGTTGAATTGCATATACATGAGATCATTTTGGTTAGTGTCGTTACAGTGTATATTGTAAAGCCTGTGAAGAAAAGTAAGAGGTGTTCAGTTACACTATTCATGGTTAGTCTACTCTGAATTTGGGTCCATGCTATGTAGAAGGTATTCCTTCAAGTGTGTACTTCGTGATTTACTGAAAAATAGGAAGCTTTCTGCAACACAACATTGCTAAACCAAGAAAGCACTTCATTTCTTGGTTCAAACCATTCCTTTTTAATGCAGGTATGCTACTTCAGCAACTATGAATGTCAGTGGCTGGTGACGGGTGGTGAGGGAGAGATAATTATTCGTTTGCAGACCAGTGGTAAGGTTATGCTAAGGACAACTTTGGTACATCTGGCTCTTTGCTAAGATGAAAGAAAGATCTTTGTTGTGGATGCTGTTTGATATGTTGTAATATTTTTGGCAAGTCAACAGCTTACCTTGGTAGAAAGACAAAGGAAGAGTTATAGAGGTATATACAATTAAGACTCACCATGGTAGGTTGCATTAAGAAATTCTTGGCAGGCAGTCTGGTCCTTCTGAACAGTGAAATAATTGTTTTGATCGACAAGATAAGGGTGAAATCCTGGCTCCATTGAAGTTGCTGGGAATATTGCCGTTGACTTAATTTAGTCAGGATTTCTCCCGTTTACTTGACAGTACTGTATGTTACTGTTTTACTCGTATTCGTGTAGTGGTTGGTAACCTTCTGACTTAGCAGAACGCATGAGAGCGAACTCTGAAGCAGACTTCTGTTAAAAGTACCTTCAGAGTTTGAATTCACTTCTCATGTGTCTTCCTTCAGTATTTGGACAAAAAGGAAGGTACAGAAAATGTGGTTTAGGTCATTGCAGATTTGGTGTTAGTAGAAAGGAAAACACAAATACCCAATTATGTTCTGGAAGTGAAAAAAAAAAATTAGAGGACTGTAAAAGGCTCATTTTTTCCTGTAACTTTGGTGCAATGATGGTAGTGCTATCCTCTTGTGTTCGTGACAAGTACAGAGATAAAAGTATGAAGAAAATAAGAAAATTACATTGATTCATTTCTATGGATACCTACTGAGCACCAAGTAGGAAACACTCAGCATGTAGTATTAATGGCAGTACCAAACCTTTTGCAAAGGCTGACTTTAGCAACTGCCAGCAAATGTGAACTTGAAATATTATATTTCCCCTAGTATTTCTTTTTGGTTGAAATCTTCAAATGAGGGTAAGCTAAGGATCTCTTGGGGAAGACAAGAAATACAAAGAATTTGAATGTACCTTGTAATGTACATTTATAATTGTACATTACATTTGATGCAACTCAAACCCAAAGAATCTAATGATACATTATTGCTTACACCAGAGGCTGTAATAGAGAGGGCCTGTTGCGTAGTTGGTGCTTAACAAATTCAGCCATTTAGCTGGTGCATAAAAAATACCACAAGTGTTAGAGAGTTCACAGGATAAAATGAACAGTCTGCTGTAAGTAGCATTTCATGTTAGAGAAAGTGCAGATGCTGCTGCAAGATATATTATATTTCCATAATCAGTGATAGATAACAAGAATTGTTTAACAATCCATATCCTTATGTATGCACTTAAGCTATGGGCAGATCGATAAAAAAGCATTAAGCCTGGTGCCAGCTGAAGATATTATACCTGCAGGCTATTTGACTACATAACGGAAACTAAATCTGGATTTCAGTAACTCTATTTAGGCAAATCATTATCTAGACAATGTCTTTTCCAATTTCTCTTTTAGTTCTGGGTCATTTGGAAAGGGAAAGTCTATACTCAGTCAATGGAGTTTCTTGTTTAGTATTTCTAACAAATAATTTTTCTATATATGAAGGAAGTATAGCTAGTGTCTTAATGTAAATGTTGTAGTGCTTCATAATAATAATAATTTAATCACTTTATCTTGTATTTAAAGTTATTCCTGAGTCCATCTGTGAAACAGTGGGTAGTTATACATAGAAAAAAACTTCATGAGCATGTGTGGAAATGACTACTCAATCAAAATTAGCTTTCTCAAGTCTTTAAAATCCTATAATGTAGTGTCATGCACTCATAGAGTGTTGAGGGATGTGTTGCATTCTAGATACTGGTCTGATTGCATAAATTTTACATGAGGAGTAAAGTGCATTGACCTGTAGGGAACTGTTTTTGAATACGAAATCATTAACAAAATTTGACGTTTCAGAATAGGTCGGAGTTAAAAACCTTTTAAACATGATCAAAGTGGACACTGAGTCCTCAATGTGAACTTTTTCACTCTCAAGACTGGCTACTATTGCTCTGCTTTACTTGGTATTGTAGACATGACCAAATAAAAGCAAAGGGACAGAGAACACTTTTTTACCAATGAAATGTATCCTTGGCCTTTGGTCATTCTGTGTATGAAGTGGATAAGCTTATTTTATGGAGGGGAGCCAAGACAACTTATGGTGTGTTTCAGTCATTTTGAGTAGGCAAAAGAATCAGAATGCCACAGACATGCAGTGAGCTTGGCTATGCAACAAATTCTTTGCAAGAACACAGACTTTATGTGCAAGGAAATTAAATAGCATGATGTCTACATAGTGGGATTTTCTGTAGGGTACATGGTTTGTGGGTTTTTTGGTGGGTGTGGTTTTTTATAGAAATTGTCTTCCATCAAGTTATTTCTTTTAATGAAGGAATTCGGATCTTACTGAGGTCAGGATGAATTTTGGTGTTGTCAGAGTAAAAGCTGATATCAAGTGAGACCAAAAAAAATCAGTCAAAAAGATGTAATTGATTTTTCATATGAAATATTTCTGCTATCTAATGATATAAAGAGGATAATATTTTATAGTTTGTAGTGAATTTGATTCTAAAATATTTAGAATAACTGTAAATATTGTGCACATTGTGGGGACTAAGAAATTGCTCCTGCTGTTTAACTTTTGTTAAAACACACTGTCAAAATAAGTTAATGTAAAAGATCATAGGTTTGATGGCAGCAAACTACACTTAGATGATCTTTGGTTTGCCACTCAGATACAGGTATTTGGACTTAAGTTAGTTTCTTTCAAGTGATGTACAAGTAGAGAAGAAAAGTATACATGATATGTTAGTGCTGTGGCTAGAGGGTTTAAAGAAAGAAGAGGTGGAATTTAAAAAGAACCGGTAAAGGAGGAGTGGCATTGCTGAAGTATAGGAGCAGCAGCAAACATGGTGCTATTCTAATCAGTAGCTTCATAAGGAAAAGTCCACTAAATAATTTAAAGCATATACACATTTGCAAAAACCTAGCTTCATTTGAGAGATAGTAAAAGCCAAATTTCAAATAATGTTTAACTTGACCTTCCAAACCAATTAGTGTTTATAGCCTAGAATTAGGGATTCTAGCATGTTCTTTTTGTGTAGTTCTGTAACATGGTGTATTGGGTGTGCATGGCAAGGTTTTGGTAGCAGGGGGGCTACAGGGGTGGCTTCTGTGAGAAGCTGCTAGAAGCTTCCCCCAACTCCGGTAGAGCCAAAGCCAGCCAGTTCCAAGACGGACCCATGGCTGTCCAAGGCCAAGCCAGTTGGTGACAGTGGTAGCGCCTCTGTGATAACGTATTTAAGAAGGGGAAAAAACTGCTGTGCAACAGCAGCCAGAAGAGAGGAGTGAGAATGTGTGGGAGAAATAACTGCAGACAGCAAGGTCAGTGAAGGAGGGAGAGGAGGTGCTCCGGTCGCCGGAGCAGAGATTCCCCTGCAGCCCGTGGTGACAACCATGGTGAGGCAGGCTGTCCCCCTGCAGCCCATGGAGCTTAACAGTGGAGCAGATATCCACCCACAGCCCATGGAGGTGGATGTGCACAAAGGAGGCTGTGACCCTGTGGAAAGCCCGCGCTGGAGCTGGTTTCTGGCAGGACCTGCAAACCTGTGGAGGGAGGAGCCCACACTGGAGCAGGTTTGCTGGCAGGACTTGTGACCCCGCGGGGGATCCACGCTGGAGCAGTCTGTTCCTGAGGGACTGCACCCCGTGGAAAGGACCCACGCTGGAGCAGTTTGTGAAGAACTGCAGTCTGTGGGATGGACCCATATTGGAGAAGTTCATGGAGGACTGTCTGCTGTGGGAGGGACCCCACACTGGAGCAGGGAAAGAGTGTGAGGAGGAAGGTGCGGCAGAGACAACCTGTGGTGAACTGACTGCAACCCCCATTCCTGTGTGCCTCTTGGGGGGAGGAGGTAAAGAAAATCGGGAGTGAAGTTAAGCCTGGGAAGAAGAGAGGGGTGAGGGGAAGGTGTTTTAAGACTTGGTTTTATTTCTCATTACCCTACTCTGATTTGATTGTTAATAAATTAAGCTAATTTCCCCAAGTTGAGTCTGTTTTGCACGTGACGGTAATTGCTGAGTGATCTCTCCCTGTCCTTACCTTGACCCATGAGCCTTTTGTTATATTTTTCTCTCCCCTGTCCAGCTGAGGATGGGAGTGATAGAGCAGCTTGGTGGGCACCTGGCATCCAGCCAGGGTCAACGCACCACACATGGGTGTAATGTTATTCAGAGTAGTTATAAACTTCTAAAACTTGGTTTAGACCTTGGGAAATTCTTCATTATAGTTTGAAGCTCTAGTTACTAACTGGATTGTTTATGGCTTTCATAAACAAGCCTAGCTTGTTGCTTAAAAGCCTCTATATTGATAAATCTGTGACTTACGTGTCACTGAATTCTACTTGGAAAAAACCCTAAAGATTAATTTCACTATAAATGAGAAGAAAGTTGTACTATTTAAGAAGTCTAAAATGTTCAGCCTCACAATTAAGGAAAGGTTGATCTTTCCATATGGCACTGTAGGGAAAACGGCATATTTGAGGCAAATAGAGGATCAGATGTTTTGTTAATCAAATTATTAATTTGATTAATTATAGGAAGTCTTCAGAAATTCTATAGTGTAGATACTGTAGGTACTAAATACTAAATTCAAATTGTGTGACAAAATCTGTCTTTAAGTGACAGGTTCTTATGCAGAAGATCTCGTTTATGATTTTCATTGCAGATCACAGGGAGAACATTGAAACTGAGACCCAGTGATGTTGCTGTTTTTTCCTGTGCATAAAGTGCTGTGTTATGAAGCATGTATCTATTAGATAAGATTATTGATGAGAAGAGATTTTCGATTACATTCAAAGAAGGTCAGAATGCAGTGGTACACAACAAGCCTGTGATTTTGCTCCCTAAGATAAATGAGAAAACCCCCCACTTTTTGACACTTCCATTACTTCACATCATTACTTCATTTCGATGTTACGAAATACCCTCAAAGACCCTTTGTTCAGGCCCGCCCTCTTCTTGCTGCATGCCCAAGAGCTTTTTTTTTTTGCTACCACATCCACTGGAAGACAGTTCTTTCACCGAGTTCTGCATCACTAGCTTTCTGATCAGCACAAAAGCAAACTGTGGGAAACTCTGTTACTCTTTAGACATGCCATATAATATATACTGTGTTGTGGTTATTGCAGAAGTATTGAAGTCCTGCACTTATGTGGAATGGAGTGCCTCCTGCTCTGTGTACACTTATGTTGCATTACTGGAGTTATTTCTGACCTGTTTTCATGTTTAAGAATGGATGACTTGTTAAAGAAAGGCTTAAATGGGGCCTCACACTTCTTGAAGGTGCCTGATGAGTAGGAAAGGAAGTGGAGGGAAGTCAGAACACTGGGAATTTGTGTGGCATATAACATGGTAAAATATCTTTTTCTGTGTCAAATATTGGAACAGGTTGCCCAGAGAGGTGGTGGAATCTCTCTTTTGAAGACACTTGGAACTCCTTTTGATGAGTCCCAGAGCAACCTGATATAGCTGGCCCTGCTGTGATTAGGAGGTTGGATTAAATGACCTCCAGAGGTCTCTTGCAACAAATTATTTCATGATTCTCATGATTAGCCTTTGTGTGTTTTACTGTTGTGTTTTCAGTTAGAGGAGTTTCTGGATTTGATGTATCACACAACCTCAGGTGTACCTTTGTGCCAGCACAGAGGAGATAATGGGGACCATAAATAGGATGATAGAATGAGCTTCTTATGACTGGCTTAAAATGGTTGTGAAGCTGCAGCTTAAGATTCAGTTTTATCACTAAAGGAGAAATAAATATTTTTAGTTCTAAAAAAAGAGGTCAGCAGGCATGGAACAATATTATACAAATCAGTAAAAAGCAGCTCTAAACTTGTTTCCTCTCTTTTTTCTTGATTGCTGTGATTGTGCAAAGCAATCCGCAAAATTCTGTCATTTCAATTTGTTCTTCTCTTCAGTTTCAGGTTATTTGTCTAATACTTTTAGTTGTATTTTGAATAGCATATTTGATCCTTTAGTCTTTAGACTGCTTTCTATAGCTTCCTTGCAGATGAGGTAGATGTTTCTAAATTATGTTTTATTTGAACTATGCATTACAAGATTTATGTTTAATTTGACATAGACTTTCTTCAGCATGTACAAAACCAAGAAAAATATGATTTGGAGGGTAAGGGAAGTAGAGGCTACCCTTGTCATAAAATTTTCACTTTGTACTTTAGCAGATTTCAGGGTATCCAGTCACAGTTACAAAATTTTTTTTTTTTTTTTTTAAATGACTAACCCCTTGTCCCAGTCAGGCTACAGGACGATCCTTAAAAACTAGAGAGTTGATTGAGAGAATTAAATAAGCATAAAGCATAAAAGTAGCTGACTGAGAGCATCTCTGTGTTCTACTTGCTCTGTCACTTACTTTATTTATCATCGTGGACAGTAGCAGCAATGTCAGCTTTCAAATAAGATGAAACAGAACAGTTAATCCTGTGCCTTCCCATATAAAAAGCCACTTTGTTTCAGACATAGCATTTTATTGTAAAAACAGACCTTGCTTTTTACCAAAAAAAGCGGGTTGGATTTGAACACAGTTCTTTCTAAATATCCATTATCTTCTAGTGGATGTAATTCATTTGATGACATTAGCCAAATTGAGTCTCTCCTTCCTCTCTGAAAAGTTCAGTGCCAAGGTTCACCCGAGCTATTAGAAGTTTTTGAGAGTGTGGTTTCTTGTATCTTCTTTGGTAGAAAGGTACTTGGCAGTTTTGTAAAGTTGGTTCTCTTTAAGGTTTATCACGTGAAGCACACCAATCTCCTGGCTACTTCTGAAAATACTTGCAGAAGATACTATACAAAATGTTTGCTTCTATGCACTAAGTCTTTAATTCTTAAACAAGAAGAAAGGTCCAAAGTAACCCCAGTAATGAACATCACTTTTATCTTTCAGTTGTATCATTTTAATAACATTTGAATGCTATTGATGTTAGTAAAATTGCATGATTTACACATATACAGGTGTGGTACTGGTGAAATAATGAAATACTATGCAGTTTGTAGGGTAAAATTTGCTGAATAGGAAGTTCTTCTAAGCAAAGGAAAAAATTCTGTCTGGAGGATAAGATGTAATTTTAAAGTATTATGTACAGTTCTGTGCTCATTTCCTCCAAATAAACTAGATTGATTGAATGGTATTATGATACTAAATGGAGCCAAAGTTGCCTTGTTTTGATTCCTTCTAAAATCAATCCCAGAGATTTTAATGTCGTAAAAGGTTGAGCTAACACAAGGTAATACTTTGATTTATTTGGTCAGTGGAGTGTATTGTAAATGAAGTATTAAATACTAGTGGGATTAAAGTAAATATAAGTAATGTATGTTTCTTATTGCAGTATTGGAGCAAAGATAGGTTATTATCATTTGATTTGTTCTTAGCTCCTAGTACAATTAATAAAAATCATAGCTGGTCATTAAGTAAAAGTGACTGGTTTTTTAGACTATAAACAAATACAATGTTACTGAGGTTTTATGTGTTATGGACAAATCTGATATTTGGGTATGATTCGGAAAGTAGAAATTTACAATACTTGAAAACAATGTACTATCTTTGATACAATTAACAGAAAAGCAAGTATTTTCAGCAAAGGTTGCATTTCAAGTGTGGAAGGGAACTACTGCATTATAAAAAAAGAGAACTCTCTTTCTCTCTTATCAATACTTTGATTTCCTAGACTCTAGTGCCCAAAGGATCTATATGCTGTTTATCTTGCAAAGGCACCAGATAGATGTTTATTAGGTTTATTTCAATAACATTAAAAGAGGATGCTTGTATCCATGTTTATTTCATCACTTGAGTTGCTTATTTCCAGGTAGTATCTGGAGATACAGAACAGAGGCTAGTTCATTACCCTCTTAAAAATGCAATGTCTGATTACTTGTATTAAATTTCAGCACTTGGTGTTTTATAGTTTATAGTCCAGTGTCCCTCCAGATGTAAATTTAGTAAGTTTGCTTGCCAAATACTTTTGGGAACTAGAATTGTCAGAATTAGAGTTTTTAAGTGTTTACAATATCACTGCTGGTTTTTTAATGAAATATTTTCCATGAGACTTCGGTCCCAGAATCTTTACATTTTTTATTTCCATTGTGAACTAATGGTTTACTTCCTACAGCTGGTTAAAGTAGCCAGGTAGCCTATTTTTTGTGGTGTCTCATGTTCACCTTGAATGCTGTGAAAATATTGTTAGATAAATAGAGAATAGTAAATCATTAATGTCCTAATGATTAGATAACTGCTCATAATTAGATAACAGATAATTGGATAATTTCAGAACACTAGATAAATCAATATCTGTTTTGTCCTGTATTCCCTATATCTTCTATTTGGAGAGGGTGGAGGGGAGAGGGAAAGGAAGAAAAGAAATTCCTGGTTCGGAAACTCCATCTCTATGTTAGAATAAGGCAATTTAGTCCCATTCATAAATACAATTGTTTACCTCCATGGTTTTGGTTGTTCAAACCCCTTGCTCTCTTGGAGGTCAGAAACCTAATTTCAATTAAAAATTAATATATGGTCAATTCCTTCTTGTTCCAAGACTGTCTTTTATTTTGCCAGACACTAAGGATTTCTGGCGTAATTGCATTATTGGTAAAGATCAGTCTGTTCCATTTTTAGTCCTCTTAGCTATCTGCTCGTGTCAATAAAGGTAAGTGATTCCTATATGATCTTACTAACATTCAGCTGAATTTTTCCAGGTTTATTTAATGTCATGAACATGGTAACAAGAATTGAACACAGTAGTCCAGATGTCTTACCAGTGTCTTGTTCAATAGTATTACTGCTTTCTTATTTGGAACATTGTCAGGTGGATTTCAGAATTGCATTCACCTTTTTCCTGGTCATCACACTGGAGCCTTTTTCTTTTATCATCCTGTGATTATTTCTGTGGGGTTTGTATCTTCTTTTGTTTCCATAACGCCACAATTTCTGATAGTATTAATTAAATCCTCTCATAATATTAAAGCAACTGCAATTGCTATTGAAACCTGATCTTGGTATTCTGTAGCTAAATTTTGACATTATGTGTATTAAACTACTGCATAATACTTTTCCAAATTGACCAATTCTGTATACGACTCTTTCAGTAGCCCATCACAATAGTGCTATGAAATATTACTCTACCACTTTAATTTTGCCTTTCTGAGCAATGTATATCCCTCAATACCTATGTTTGAGTCCCAGTTACTGGTCCACTGTCTTCTGTTATCCACAGTATATCTGATATTGCATCTGATGTCAGTAGTGTTTGTTCCTGTATTCTCTTGCCCAAAATCATGCATTAGCGTACATCTCAAATGCTTTTTCTTTGATTTCACTCAGTTTCTTATCTGAATTAGGAATAAGCCCCTCATTAACTGTTTCGGTCTGACTACTGTTCCATCAAGGCTGTCTCAAACATCCAAAAGACTCTGCATAACAAGGTCTCATACAGTAAATTGCATTATCTTTTATTTCACATTCACAGCTGGGACAAAAATCCCATTTTCACTAACCTGCATTACTGAGCTTCCTCTTGTTGTTAAGAGCTTGTAAACATTGTTTTGCATAGGTCAGTATGCCTCAGTCGTCTTGAAAGTAAATAGTTGTCTGTTCCTCTGAACCAGTCAAAGAATACCTTGAAAGTCTTGCAGTATGTTTGTGTGACAGAACACTTTTGTAACTCATAGGTTACAAAACTGCAAACAATGCCACAAACATTTACTATCTCTTCAACTTCTGACTGCAGAGTATGAGGACTTGCTCTTTGTTCACTAATAAGTCCAAAATTCATGTGTGTTTACATATACATACAAATATATAGTGTCTATATATGTGTCTGCATGCTTGCATCTTCAGCTTGAAGAATGCTTCGTATATGTGCTCCAGGAAATATAAGTGTTTTAAATGGGAATAGGAGCAAAACATTTCTCTAAACTTTTTAGAATGATGAATATCAGGAGGGTTTGGTAACAGG
>WAAD01031638.1:1109-11729 GCA_013389945.1 Fregata magnificens
ATTGCTCTTGCAAATGTCCATTTGTCTGGGACACAATGGGTTTTTCATTGCCTTGGATATTCTTTGTTGTCTACTATTAGCCTGAATAGAAGATTCTTAACAAGATTTAGGAGGAAACTTTTTTCCCTTATGGCTAAGTCATTACAGTATAACAGCAATTTAAATATCACTACTTAATTGGCATAGTGCCCTAAAAGCACCAGTATCTACATCAGGACCCAATGTACTAGGTGTTGTACAGAGNAACGCTTTCCACCCAAAGTTGAGCATCCACTCTACAAATACAACTGGACTTAAAAAATCCCTTATATACTCTGTGAAGCAAAGGAATAAAAATGTCATTTAGAGTTGGTGTGGTGATTCAGTAGTTTGGCACCACTCACTACTTGCTTACGGCTTTTGGTTTCTTTCAAGACGCCGCTCCTGTAATCTTGCAGCACAGGAAAATTTCAGTTCACTAAGTTAAGTCTCTGATTTTCATGTTTGTGAAAGAAAACCTGAAAACAAGTAGTAAGTCCCTCTTTCACCTGGGCTCCAGGGCTCAGGAGGCAGTAAAAATTATTTCAGCCTTTTTTTTTACTTCAAATGTTATGATTTGTGTAGGTCTTTGGGTCAACAATATGTCAGATGGGAAATGTAAAGCACACATTAGGAGCATTTGAAGAAAAAAAAAAACCCCACAATAGAACACAGTCAAGTTTGGGGTAGCACCAAGATGTAAATTCTTCATCTTCTATTTCTTTCCTAGCAATTTGCAATCTCCTGGTCTCCTCTCTGGTGGGGAGCAAAACTCAAGCATATTGCTCCCTCTTTTCTTTTCCTCCAGCCACCACAGGCAAAGGCTATGCACCCTGCAGGGCCATACTGACCCAGTATTTGCTTCTGAAGATTCTATGCCAGACATTTACTAAGAAAATTTACCGATTCCATTCAGACACTACCAGTGTACTAAAGGCAGGTGCACTACGCTATTCATACTTGCTGCCAGCAACCTGCATCACTGGGCAGTGCACAAAAGGGACAGGCCTTGATCCCATCTCTTCCGTCCCTGTGTTTCAGAGAGGTTAATAGGAACAAGGAAGTAAAATGGCCTTAGCTGTGCTCGTCACTGCTATGGTATGGCTATATATAAAGCACAAGGAATAAACCTGCAATTTCTAAACATATAACAGGTGTTGACCCAATACTTTCAGGGAGGTGCCACAACCTTGCAAGTGTTGAACCGTCATATATCAAAAGACAGTCTAGAGCCTTTGAAGGTCAAAGGCCCAAGACATTGACTTTGTGATAAATGAACATTACCCAAAAACCCCTGCTAACCATATGAGCAGACCAAACAGCAGCTTCCCGTCTTGCAAGATCTCTACCACAGCTTTCAGATTATTGGAAGGACCATGGGATACCACTATTTAAAATACTAGTTTGCAAATTTTAAGAACCAGAATTTTTTCACAAACTCATAGGAGGAAAAACTACAGATAGGTTATTTGTGGATATCATGAGTCATGGTGGTGTTAGTTGATGGTTGGACTTGATGATCTTAGAGGTCTTTTCCAACCTTAATGATTCTATGATTCTATGATCATTTGACCAGCTCTATTTCTAAGCAAGTTTTTGCCATTAAAATGTCTATTGAGTGGTAAAGCTTCTATTCATTTTTCATAAATGCACAGCCAGCTGAAGCTACAATTTCTGCAAATAAACTTGTTCCAAACATAGTTCAGTGTACAGTAGGAAACTGATTTATTCGTGATATTTGGATGCTTAGAAGTGCTGGGACACCCAGGAGTGATGTTTCTGTTTAGCTAACAACTGCTGGGCACTAACAGCATTGAGCATTCCCTAGTCACAACCATTTGCATCAATCTCAGCCAAATGTTATAAGACACAAAACTATTATGATGTATCAATTATTAATTTTATTATGAGAATTTCATCAGTAATTTTATGTATAAGGCTTAGAAGGCTGAGTAGTTTGGGCACCTTTCCCACAAGGAAAACATTTGAGTTTCCAAGCACCTTATTTTAGCTTGATTAGTGTTTTCTGCAATATTCTAAATTGCCTGTAATGGTTTTATTTTTATCAGGATTTTTACTTCTAACTGTATTTGGTTTCATATATTCTTATGAGATTCAGTCTTTCTAGGAGGATGATAGTTTCTACCCCAGGAATAACAATATCAATGCAGGGATAGCAATTTTAATTTTTATTGCAATGTTTGAGGAAAATCGTATTATTCATCCTCCCAATCAATCAAACACAACATCCTCTGTCCTCCACTCAAACCCAGGCACCTACATGCACTCTGCGCCCTCAGCGCTGTTCAGCTGTCCCCACTCCCACACCTCACAGCCTCTGGATGCAGAGCCAAGATCAGAGCTCCTGCTCTGCTGAACAAGTTCATCTCAATCGTTCCGGAGTTTTTGCCTGGGGAAGTGATTTCTCATCATCTCTGCTAGGCACATCTCTGTGCACAGGCCAACACATTGCTTTGCTAGCACAGATGCCCTGCAAGTGTGTAAGGAGAGACAGAGCTCTTCCCGCAGCAGACTAGACCTCCTGGAGACACCTCCCATGTAGACAGCCTGAGTAACTCCCTCATCTCAGAGTAACCTGCACCATGCAAGACCCACCCCCAAAACTGCCCAGAACCACCGGCCAGCCCCTATCCAGTTCAGCTTCTCCGTGTCTTTGCAAAAGCTCAAAGGAAAAGGAGACTCAGTAGCAAACTTATATTTCAAGAAGAAATACAGCACTGGAGTGCTCTGTACTCTGATGCTTAGCCCTGTTGGAGCTAAGGGAGCAGTAAATCCCTAATTATAGCATTTGGCTGGTGGCCAATTAACCAGAAACACTGTTCAGCCAGGGCTAAATGAGAAGTTTCATATCTGATAAAACAATAAGTTGCATAGTGGTGCACCTTTTCATTTGCTTACAGTAAGAAGACAAAAAATCCAGCACTAAAAAGACTATCTGAGAAGGGGTAGATGCAAAGTGGCAACAGAACATAAACTTGTATTCTTCACAGTAAAATACTTGTCCTGAAAGATCTTTGCCTTAACATTATTATTCCAGGTAGCTGTCAAATGTTCATTTTCCCACATTCCCTCCAATTTCTCTCAAGTCAGATGCCACAGTGAGGGTTGGTCACTGTTGCATGACTGCAGTAACTTACATGAGTTTCTGCCTCCAGAAAGGGCATTGCTGACTTATCCCAAAGGGTTAATGAATCTTGACCCTCACCCTAGAGTCAGGGCTGTGACACGGCCCTAATGGTCCTCTTGCAGCATTCCGCTGATGCCAGCCAGACATGCTGCTAGCTGCTCTAGTTTTCAGACAAGGTTTGGGGTCCCAGAGTATGGGTAGTGCTACATTTCAAGTCTCATGGTAGCTGATGCTTTTTTTAATATCCATCCCATGCCATTGTGTAATTATATGAGAATCTCTGCTTTCATTTTCAAAAAGGTAAGCTTTTAACCTTCCTGACTGTGAAGAAAACTTGAACACATATCTCAAGTGCATCCTAATAGCTCAGAAGCAGGAAGGCTGCATTATGCAATCAATTAAGAAAAGAGGCTGACTGCAGTTTGGGGGCTTATGAAAGACAGGGGTGTACAGAAAATGGGGAAGAGATAAAGCCACCATTTCAAATGCACCTCCATATTTTTTTAACAGAGCTAAACCAGGGAAGTGCCAACATATACCCTGTCTTGTTGGTTGCTTACAGACATTGTTGTCATGTCATCTAAAAGAGATTTGCAATGACTTGCGGGCTCCAAGTCCTCTTGCCACAGGTTTTGTCCCATTGTTTCTTTTACATCCCTCATGACAACCACATTGGAAGACATCTCAGCAGAAGATGGCACCATAAGGCTAACACCTGTGTATGCCCTCTTTGCCTCTGTGCTTCAGCATGCTCAAGGGGTCTTTTAGCATTGATTCTGCTAAACAGCTGTCCTGCTTTGGGTTTAAATATAGCACACATTATCATAACAAATGATTACAGATATTTTGCACATCACACGCAGTACAGAAGCAAAATGATGTAGTTATGTACAATAATGAAATTAAATTATCAATGGCAATTTCTTAATCTAAGATAAGCCTATGAAATAACAATTACTACCTCTAGGTTTTGTTTGAAAAACCAAAATGTTTTATATAACAAATAAGGGAGGGGAGAACATCTCCTTTCAATTAAAGGAGTGTAGCAGTATCTCCGTGCCTAGCTCCTATTGTAATTAAAAGTTTGCAATTCCCAATTTTA
The DNA here is from genome assembly GCA_013389945.1 of Fregata magnificens. NCBI lineage: Eukaryota > Metazoa > Chordata > Aves > Suliformes > Fregatidae > Fregata > Fregata magnificens. The sequence continues at coordinate 5,378 of WAAD01031638.1, forward strand.
AAAAATATCAGCAGTTAAATCTATCCTGGGAAGAATGGAGGGTTTGTATTTTAAAAGTTAATTATTTTCCTTCTGAAGTATGTAGTGTGTTTAATGCATATTGGAAAGTTTAAAGACCTTACTGAAAGTGCTTTTTTGTTTACTTTATGGATCTTGCAGGGGAAGTTATTTTTTAAAACAATATGTTTATTGGCCAGATCCTCAGAAGGGCTTAATGACATTGTTTCAGGGAAAACAGCTGAACTACATGTAGGTAGATTAGCTGCAGGACAAGGTCCCCCGGTCCTGTCATATTCATAGCTATCTCTTTGAAACAAAGATTGCTGGCAGAAGTGAGACAGTTTAAAATTACAGAATAAAGCATCAGTCAGGAAAAAGATGGCAGCGGGAGGGTCTAAGATGAACTATGCATGAACCAGAGGGAGTGACCAGCTATGTGGGGAGCAGTCTGCATCCCTGTCCAGCTTCCCCTTCCTCCCTGGGGCATTTCAGGACACAGCAAAGGCATTTGGGAGGAGAGCAGCTGAGGTGCTGCGAGGCTTGGAGTTTGGCCTTGGGAAGGCAATTCTGCTCTGCACGCTCCTGCCTCTCTGCCTGCAAAGCAAAAGAAAAATCAATGGCTGCTTACCTTTTACAGTCAAGTGCTCTGGGGCTGACAAGGAAAAAACTTTTTCAGAGAACTTGTTATAAAGACTGCATTCAAACCATGAGGTGTGTTGACTTTTGTGCATGAGTTAGGCAGCCTGTAACGTTTCAGAAAAGAAGGATGCTGCAGAAGGACTTATTTTAAGGCATGTGATTCTATATCTAGGCAACCAAATCATCGCCTGGACCTGGAGTAAATGCCACCATGTCCCAGCCTGAATCCAGCATTGATCATCCAAATGGGAATAAATGCACAGAATTTGATCCTAAGGTTGCAAACGAGGTGGGTTGAAGAGATGAATCGGCATCCCCTTTGCGATAAAGTTGAAAAGCTTAATGAACTGAATGCAGTTCCACCTTGTCTGCTAAACCACAAACAAGAGCAAAGCTGCTGGGGTGACAACCAAGAGGTGAAGGGAAGTTCTGTCTGTCGGTAGTAGTACCTTGTGCTAGGCCAGCTAGCTGGGACTGCAATGTACACCATAAAATGTATCTGCTTCCTCCTGCTGTGTCAGATAGGCTAATGGGAGGTACCTCTCACTCCTTGAACTTTGCTCCTCTTGTTCTCTACATTATTCTTTTCTGTAACGCCTATTACTGTTACATGATCACTGGCAGCAGGCAATAGCCCCACATACGAGGTGTCCCCTGATTTGAACTTTTTCCTCTGTGCAAGGAGAGTGACAGGCTCAGCAGTGATGGCAACGACGTCACCCCTTGTCTTCTGACAGTGCCCCCATCGAGGGAGAGGGATAGAGGAAATATTACAGGGGTCATTGCAATATTCAAGCTCCAGATTTGAATGCTCATTCCCAAATGCGAGCCCGCCTCCACGTCTCTGCCTAAAAACTCGGTCCATCTGTCTGTCTTTCCTAATGATCACTTATATTTTTATTTGTGTTTACTACTAATGTAGCTGGTGATACAGAAAACAAAATATGTAATGAGAGAATTGGGTTGGGGATTTTTTTGCTTTTTTTTTCTCCATCTCCCTTTCATTTTAGCTGTGAACTTGCTCTAAGGCATTTGTTGAAATTGTTGCTTTTAAGTTTGCTTTGTGGAAAAAGATTTCATGACTCCTGGCCCCCAGAGGGTTGTTCTTTGCCCTACCACTTTTCTCTGCCATCTGGCATGTTTACTTGAAGTAAACGTGTAAGGTCAGAGGCCAACACGGACATGTGGAGGGACAGCTTTGTCATAAAAGCTCTAAGGAATGAGTGGGTGCTTCTGAATATAGCACTGTGCATTTTGTTCAGCTGCTGAACACAAAGAGGTGAGGTTAGTCATACGGTTGAAAGAAAATAAAGAAAACCAAATAGACAAGCAGAACGGTAGATTGTACAACACAAGGCACTCAGTCCCTTTTATTTGAGGTTTTTTTCCCTAAGCCTTTCTGGACACATTTCTAAACAATATGGCACAGAGGACAATAAAATCTCCCTCCCCCCATTCTTTTGGAGATCTGATTTATACAACAAGTTCAGTAGTGGCCTAGAGGCCTCGAATGGCTGCAGGTGTAGATAGGCAGGCTGTAACAAGCGCCGATATCTATGTTCCAGCTGTCAAGCCACCTTTTGTTTAAATGCAAAATTCTGATTTTGGCACCTAATGACAGGAATTAGTTTGACAGAACTTGCAGGAAGGAAGGAACTAAGTGAGAGGGTCATATAAACGCACTCTCTTAAACGAGGGTGACCTTGCAGCAGGTGAAGGTTTCTAGGTAGGAGGGATAGGGCTGGCAGAGCCAGAGCCTCTCCTGCTTTTTTTGCTGCTAGCTTTGTCCAGGGTTGGTCACAGATTTGTTACACCCATGTGACTAGTACCATGATAACCTCAAAGTCCTCTCCCTCAAAGATTCTCTGCTTTCATGCACACTTTCTTTCCAAACCTCTTTGTGCCTCTGCTATGCACTTCAGAGCTGCTTTGTCATTGCTAAGAGAATGCCAGTATCCCAAAGACAAAACCTGCTCCACCTTGGGATCTTTTTATGTGACATTTAATCAGCAGCTCTAAGAGAAAGAGGTATATTCACAAGTGGCCCCCTCCAAGAGGAGAAGTCTTCTCTGTGGCTGCAGTGCAGGTTGATGGCAGCAGGGACAGGATGCCTCCCACCCCCAGAGGCAGCGTGGCGTAGGGGTTAGATCAAAAACTGGCCCCTGATGACCCATCCCTGGGTCCGGCACAGAGGTCCATCCTTCATGAATTGTGGCCACCAGCCTCCTCACGGCCTGACTACAGAAGATAAGCCTGCCTCAAGATCTGGCTTCTTTCATCGTGGGGTAGGTGCCAGACAAGAGGATCAAAGACCCACGAGATGGGTTATTCGCCTCCACAAACAGGAGAGTAGAGACCGATGGTGATGGCTCCTCTGCACAGAACCTGCCTACTACAAACAGAGAGGAGACAAGCTGTAACCACAGAAAGGATGGCACAAATTACTGCTGTCTGAGAGCAAAAGGGAGCAGCAAAGGACACCACTCGGAAGCACAGCCACGAGCGCTGCCCTTTACGGAGAGTACTGGGTGAAGAAAAAATTCATGCTGCAGAATTCATTGCAGAGCATAATGATACCATGTACCATAAAGGGCCTTCAAAAGAGCAAAACCATCTGTCTAAAATTACTCCAACTAATTTCAGATGATATCTAAATCTGACCATATAGTAAATAACACACAGGTTAATACTGACATCTTATTAATGAATCCCTTTTTGCAGCTATGAAATACTGTAATCTCTGAATCAACTTTACTGCATGAAGTTCCTTTCATCCATATTTAATACACGAGCTCTATTAAAAGTTTGTATTAAGCCCAGACAATGAATAATGGAAAATTCCATCCTAGATTCTATCAAATTTTCCTTGGAAGTAAATCAACCAAATAAATAAAAAATGCAAACAAACCCAAGCACTGTATGTTTCATCTTTAGCAGCCTGAATTTTTATTTCACTGGTGAAGAAATAGCTTTTTCTTTTGGCTCCTAGTCAAAACCCTCTGCAGTTTTCAGACCACTTGTCTCCCTGTAATTCCTTTTTCGTCTGTTGCTTAACATGGATTGGTAACCACAAAAAAACCACCAAGGACTGTTTTCTTTGAGGCATGAAGGAATTAGAAGGGCTAAGTGATTATTCTGACACAAAAAACAGACTTGATGTTCACACAAGTGAAAACATGCATCTCTAGAGGCTACTCTACATCTTAGAAGATCTACCATAATGACTCCAGAGATAGATATATCACTATCACTATAAAGATTTAAAAAAAAAAAAAAAAGCAAAGGTACTAATATAATTACATCAAATAGGTCTAAATAGTAACAAAGGTACACTAGTACTCTCGTGATAAATGTTACATGAAAAACCAGGAATAAAAATTAACAGAGTGACTGGACATTTATAGTGGAGAAAAGAAACAGATATACCCCTATGCTGAGAAAGTACTAAAGGACTGCTCTGTTTGTGACCGAAAACAAAAGACTGATTTCAGAAAATTTGCTTCAAATACCCACATTCCCACCAATCTGATCTCTTTGGGTAGTGTCATGAGAGTAATTGCCATAGAACCAAGATGAGTAGAAGAAAATCCAAATATCACTATTCTTCATAACCTAGCCTGAGATATATTGCAGGGAACACATGAGCTCCCTTAGGGAGGTCAGTTCACGTGAAGTTCTGCCTACACAGGGATTGCATCATGGGTCCACCCCTGTGAGTGTCATCTCACCCTAATTGTGATGCAAACAAACAATTAGGCATACCAGGACAAAGTGAGTTCTGTCAGCCTAGCATGCCTGAATTTGGGAATTTGAGGGACAGTCCTAAAACAGAGCAACTGTTCAAAGCTTCTACAGCAGGGACTTTGAGAGAAGTTTTGCTTGATGTCAGAGCATCAAGTCTTGCTTACTATTTCACATATTTTCTTCTGACATTCCTTCTGTAACCTTTTTCAAAGACTATCAGTAAAATTCCTCATCTTAAAGGTGGGTCTTCAGAAATCAGCCACCAATTTCAAGCTGGTCTAGCTTTAACCTTGCTTCACACAGCCACTAGCAGTATATGAGCATGAGCCAGAAAAAATCTTACCGAGAAGGAGGGTCCTATAGGAGCTTTGGACACCTCCGTCACTATGTCAGTGGCAGAACTGATTCAGTACCATCTGCAACTACAAACATGCATATAACTCTGGGAGCGTTTATTCCATTCGCAAGTCTGCAATGAACGGAAATCAGCTGCTTCCTAATTCTATTTAGAATTCTAATTGGGTTGCACTGGCCAGGGATTCCAGTGACCAAACTTGCACATGTGGGGAAAGCAAGCAGAGGGAATCAAGGTTACCCATCTGAAACAGTCTCAAGGATAAGATTTTCACAACACCACCCCGTATTGACAGTCATTATTTTCTCTCTTGGTGCAGACTAATCCAAATTGATTCTGCCAGTACAAATGCACAGCATATGCAAATATGAGAATGACTTGTTTGGACATCCACAGAAATCAAATGCACTTTGCATAAACATTCATATGAACAATCTGATTTTAACAATTTAACCCTTCCAGTCAATGGTTGAAACAGTATCCCTAAGTCAGTAATTACTGTTAAGTAGTGTTTTGAATTTTCCATATCAACAGTTAGAAATGTGTGCAATTTGTTCATAGACATGAACACAAAAAATCCCCACTTATCTCTATACAATAATTTATTTCAAATTGTTTGCTTAGTTCTATGCACATGCTCATATATACACTGAAACATATACGCTCTCACATACACTTACTCCTGCAGAAAGAAGCAGGAACTTGCCTAATGATTTATATCAGTATTCTAGAAAGTCATTCAAATATACAGTATAACTACTTAGTTCTGTTTTTGAAATGTTCCCATTATCATTTATAGACACTAATATTCACTTAATTATAGTAATTTTTATGTCTTCATTTTATGTCTTGCTTACTCTCCAGTGTCTATTGTAATTTGTGGAGAAATGGGGCTGTCATAATGCTACCTGTGATATGAAAGAAAAGATAGATCTGGAAACCATGATAATAAAGATTATATCACTATGGTAGAAAAAATGCTGGATCTGGACATAAACAACTAGTTCATCCCATTATGCTGATAGCATGGACTATGCATAACAGTCAAGATCTTCATAACCTGATTTTGGTTAAATACCACATCTCTGCAATTGCAAAATGAAAATGTAACACGATCCTAAAGCATAGTCCATTGTCATGATTAATACACACAGAAAGTTATGTATATTACCATCAGGTGGAAATCCAGGTGGCAGGCTAAAGGTCCAGGACTAAATTTCTGCTGACAATGGTGTTTGCTTATAGTCTTCATATGTATGTATGCAAATCAGCCTTACCCTGTAATGCTGATTCTTACTGCCTGTGATATAAAGTATACAAACTGTGAAGAATACAGACACCTACAGGGCAGAGAATTTCCATCACAGACTCCATTTTTTAAATTTTGGTTGAGACAGTTGGACAACGCAGACCAATGATGCACCTTGAGCCTTGCCAACACTCAGAAGATTGAACTAGTTTGATTTTAACTGGTTTTCTAGCCAAATTAAATAAATCATAGAATCATAGAATGATAGAATCATTAAGGTTGGAAAAGACCTCTAAGATCATCAAGTCCAACTGTCAGCTAACATCGCCATGACTCCTAAACTAGGCCCTGGAGTGCCACGTCTG
>WAAD01031639.1:0-25780 GCA_013389945.1 Fregata magnificens
ACACCAGTTAAAGCAATGGCACTTCATTTTCAGTACCTGCTGGCTTTAAAATACTGCAGGAACTGATGAAGACAGTAAACACAGGAATTACAGCATATTTCCGAGAAAGTGTAACTGTTTTGACTTTCTCTAGACTTCTGTTCTCATCAGAATTATTTATCCTGTAAGCAAGGAGCTTTTCAAACTTGCAGTAATGCATTGGCAGATTTCAGCCTTGCTCCTTGTCCACTGTAGTACTATGTTGTGCCTAAAGGAGAGGTCTTCCAAGCCAAATAATTTCATGTACGTAGGGGCTGGTGAGCACATCAGGCAACACTGGTTTTGAAGAACATCTTCTGGCTGGAAATTAAAGCAATTGCATTTGAGAGGAAAAGAATAGCAGCAAACTTAACATTTCTTTATTTCTAGTTAATGATATTCATGACAAAATACAATTCATTTACAATGTGGAGTTTGCCTCAAGAGTAAAGAGCAGTTTGTGACTATTACCGATGAGGGAAAGTTTGTGTGATGTGCCTGTAGATAGTTTTATATGTCAACAGTAGCATCTTATGGTTTATAATTCCATGAGAGATGCTCTTTTTGATTGCAGCATTCTGTCATTACAAAGGAAATACATGATGTTGTGAAGGATTGTTATTCTAGAGGAGGACTCGGTGAATGAGAAGACCATTCATTAACAGATTTCTAAAAAAATACTTGGTTTGCTAGGATTTGCAAGTCAACAGCAGAAAGGAATTTAATTATTCTTTTTTTTTTTTTTTAAGTGCTTTTCCATATGCTTTTCATGTAGGCATATGCATGCATCTCATCATCTAAAGACCAGAAATTAATTTGGCAGCAGGTGTTCACTTCATAAAAGTAATATGCACAAGAAAGACATTGCTATTGTATTTTATTCTTGTAATACTTGTGGTACAAGACAGATATTCCAGTGTAGAGAACACAGTTAAATGGTTACCTCCTCTGGTAGTTAATTTGAAGAAATCTTGTCAGAAATTTTTCTTAGTACTGGTTGTAAATTTGAAAATTTAGATGTATAGCAGTTCTGGAGGAAGATGGGAATTTTTTTTAGTTCCATCATCCACCCTTTCACACAGAGACATGCTTTGTGCTCCTCCAAGAACGTCTGTAATTCTTCTATGGTTGCTCTTTAAATGAAAGCACATATGTGTAAAGTATTAAAGGCTACATTGATTAAATTGCTAGTCATGCTGGACTGTGTGTTGGCTAAAACTGAGGGCTTGTCTTTTAACTCTCTTAACATGCACTCAGAATCTGACCCTCCAGTAGACAGTTTCACGGTGCTCCTGCAGTCAGGAGAAGAAGGTTTCTAAAAGAATTCGCAAGTGTCCCAACCAGTAACAAAAAATAGACGGTATTCTGAGATCTCAATTTGGTGTGTGAAATCCCTGATAAACTTCCAGATTTGGATCTCCTACTTGGTTCTCAGGTTTCCATAAAGGAGACTTTCTTATGGCCGTGAATCCAGCTGGGACAATTGAGAAGTGGGACGTGTTACGTTAAAACAATTTTATGTTCCATCATATTTCCCTGTAGTTAAAGTTCACCTGATGGACACACAGATTACTTCCCAAGCTAATTTCTAAATCCTGCATTAGCAAAGTCAATCACTGATTAGTATTCTTTTTCAAGCTATGTATGACTCACAAAAAATGTAAATTACATTGTTTAGATGACAAAAAGAACTTTGAGTTTTTACTTGCTGTATTAATCCTTAAATGATTTTACAGACTTTTGTTGTTTCCATGCTGGAGAGAATGAAATGCTTGTGTGTGAGATGATGTGACAAAATTGTGAAAAACATTATATGAAACCAAAAATTACTTTCCCTTAATTGTTTGTCTGTGCGTATGTATTCATGCTATAAGCACGTATAATAGAGTCACTTAGAGTAGAGATTTATACCCCTTGCGGTACTGATAATGTGCTCTTAGCCCTTTCTCCCCCCATGCCATGCATTTGTTCTCTGTTCTTTTAGTTCTTGTCAACAGCTGATTATTTATATTATATTGTATCATATTATATTATGTTGCTTCTAGTTGACTGTGATTTCATTATCTGTTGTGTTATGTCAGTTTTTCTTCTCATTAGTCCTTTGTTGTTTTAAGTCAGTTTTGTTTCTTCTAAAACTGATTTTTCCCCTTTTTCTGGAAAGCGCAGTCTGTATTACACTGGGTTCTGGCTTAAAATCTACATTTTTGGTGCCAAGCCTGGCTGTGCAAGCCTGAACCACTGTCCAGGCACACTCACACCAGTGAAATATGAGCATTTCATAAGAATGCCTTTTCTATTGTGGGATTTTTTTTCCCCACCTATGAAGCCAGTAGTTGTGGATATTGGTTTTGACTCTTGGATTGTTTCTGCTCTGATAGGTTTGAGACTCTCTTTGCTTGAAGGACATGGCTGTTCTCCATGCTATAGCTATTGCTATCTCAGGATTTTGTGTAGAAACTCCTTAGGGAGTACTCACGGAAGGGGCTTTTCATCTGTTTCTCTCATCTTCTGTGGATGATGGACGCTCACTGCAATCACAGACCTCTCAACCAAAAAAACATCTGTACAAAAAGAATGTAAAATGAGAGATGGCCAAAGTGTCAGTATTGGTGTTCCCTGATTATTGGACAACAGGATTCAGCCCTGCCCTTGTGGATGTTCCCTGGCATTTGGTGGGATTTCTTTTAGGCCCAGGCAGTTGCTGCCATTACCAATATTACAGACACATTCCATTTTTCCTCTCTGTGTTGCTGCTTCTGTACTGTTTTGAGAGATGTGCATGATGTAAACCAAGCAACCGGGGCAGGGGAAGCTGAGCATCTGCTCTTTTTGGCATCTGGCACTGAAGAGGCTGACTGACTTTTTTTGATTTGGAAGAGACACTAGCACATATCTGGGGGTGGCCCAAATTTCTTTACATCTGTTACTGATCAAAGTCTGATCACTATTAGGACTGCTGAGTGTATCACAAGCACTCCTCTGCTTACCTGGGAAGGACATCAAATACCTAGATGCTCTGGATGAAAAAGTATACTCACTAACTTTCCACATGAAAATAGGAATTATCACTTCTTGTTTTCCTGCTGTCTTCCATCTTATGTTTCATAGGCTCTGTGGCCTCAGAGACTGCATGGCTCCAGAAATGACAGAGGAGACCACCTCACCAAGCTACCTTCCCGTTACAAGCTGTCTTGAATATGGAAGATGCTGAAGCATTGTTATTAATTCCTGTTCTAATGTGAGAAAGACTTAAACTAATGCATTTTATATTTTATTGTGAAATTTGGTCTTAGGAACATGCAAAAGAAGTTTAGCCTGTGTTTTGCAGATCATGGAATATTGCAGCATGGGGAAGGGAAGGGCAGGGCAGGAAGATAGTGCATCCATTTAAGTTGAAATGCCATGCCAAAGACATAAAATTATTTTAGTAACATTATTATTTGCTTTCCAAAGCAAACAAAATATTCTGTACTTCTCCTGCAAAGAGAGAACTATCTGTAGTATGAAAAAAAAAAAAAGCTGAAAGTTAATTTACAAGACAAACCAGTATATTGTTGACCTTTCAAGCCTTTCTGGTTACCCAGCATTCAAGCATTCTTGGTGCTGTTGCCCTTAAGAGGGGAGATTAATGTGTATCAGATTTTTCATTACCACAGTCCTGTTTGTCTATCAAATCTTTTTTTCACTAAATACATTAGAAACAAACAACAAGAGATTTCAAACGTTGTTGTTTTCCATCATAAAAAAGATCTCTGCTTCTCTCTCTGGCCATAGTAACCAATTTTCTCTGACTTCCTCCTGGCTTTCTTTCATTTTCCATTTTTGCTAAATACATATCTCTGTACCAGTCATCACCTGAAACCTAGTTAGGTCTTGGGGCATCTTCTTACTTGCTCTAACACAGTTCCTGTGCTTTTCATCTGACCCAGTATACTGGGCAATGTTTGCAGTGGCTTCCATTCTCACTGGAAAAGTCAGTTCTTAAATGGGATCTCAGCCTGAATGAGAGGAGAAAACATAGCTCAGCTTCATTAAGCAGCTTTTGACAAGTATATAAGTAAATCAAGTTTATATAAAAGTCCTAATCATTTTCCATGTGACCTGTTACATTAAGTTTTGTTTGGTTATATTTACCCTATAAGAATGTATTCTGGTGACTCTTTTTTGAGATCTATGAATGAAATTTAATGTTGTCCTATCATAACTGATAATGTCATAATTGGTTAGGGGCTAGACTGAGTCTGAGGGACATCTACAGTATGATCTTTTCTTGTGGTAAATAGATTTCTGAAAGTTCTTTCTTTTTATGATTGCCAAAATAGATGAATAATGGTACTGTATATATANCAGATAATTCTACTAAAATAGTGTAGTTTATTTTGCTTTCATAGCATGTTTTCTATCTAGATCCTTTTTTATGTTGTGTTTTAATGGCTTGATTGGAAAAACACAGTAGGAAGACACCAAAGACTACACACACCTCCCTGTGATATGCAAGCTTGTAAACTGCATTAAAGAGTGATGCTTAGTACTTCAATGTGTGATTACACCTAATTAAACTTCTCTGATAATTAAATTTTTTATGGTGCCCTAATCCTATTAGTTATCCTATCATACATAAGGTCCACTGTCTAAAACAGAATAGGAAACATGAAANCTATTTACATGTCTTAGTGAATTATGAAAATTATTATTTGTAGAGAAATGAAGTATAACTGCAAATAAGGACATTGAAGTACTGAGTGACTGGGTGACAAACCATCTGATGAAATTCAATGGAGGTAAATGTTAAGTGACGTGCATGGGAGGTGTGAAACAATCCTAAATTTGCATATAAAATAGGGGGCTCTAATTTGGCTATTGCGATTCAAGAATGAGGGCTCAGAAGTATGCTAAGGTGGTTACTATTAGCTCAGTGTTCAGGAGCAACTGAAGGGGAGTAAAGAAAAAAAACAGGCTGTGAGGAATTATTAGGAAAGGAACCAAGACCAGAACACAAAACCTTTAATGTTATGAATGAGCCTCTGGTGCTCCACCACATACAATGGTGTGTGAAGGGCTGATACCCTAATCACAAAAATGACACAGTAAGGCTGAAAAAGATTTAGAGTCAGATTATAAAAGTTATCTAATTTATAGAAGCACTTCCATATGAGGAACAGATAAAGAGACTGAGACAGAAATGTCCACAAGTGGCACATTTGGTTGCATTTCAGCAACATTCTTCCTTATTTCTACTGCACTTTTAAAATTAACTCTCATGCTTAATTTATGCAAATTGTAAGACTGCCTGAAAGCAGGCACTGAAGCTTTGACTATATGTCTTCAATACTTCCTCTCAAAAACATTTTTGCAAACCGCCAGCATAGCTCAACTATTTAAATTGTTNGCTTAGTACTTCAATGTGTGATTACACCTAATTAAACTTCTCTGATAATTAAATTTTTTATGGTGCCCTAATCCTATTAGTTATCCTATCATACATAAGGTCCACTGTCTAAAACAGAATAGGAAACATGAAAGGTTTTTAACACAAAACCAACCAAAAACTTCCTTCACGGAAGTATCATAAGGGAATGGTGTAAAATAGTATTAACAGGTGTGTTGAACCATGTGGCTAGAGGCATTTGGTTTGCTCAGATGCTTTTTTTTATCAGATGCACAAGATTCATCTAGATGAGATTTCATGCTGATGAGCTGTATCTGAGCACAGATGCAAAATGGAAAGTTTTAAGTGGATTCTATGTTCTATTGAGTATGTTGGGTAAGTGGCTCATCTCATCTCTGACAGTGCACAGAGCTGGAATGTTGGCTTAACTGATGTCCTAAAGGCTTCCACAAGTGGATGTCTTCTAAACAAAATCAGAGCAAAGCATGTGGAGACAAAGTTAAAAATGCCTTCCTCAGCCCTAGCCACCGCATCCCTAGTGCCAAGAACTGAACATTTATCTCAAGCCACGTCTGTGTTACCGAGTCATGCAAACCAATAAAATGCATCTAACTATAGAGTAAAGTATTTGGTGCTGGAGATCCAGCATCCACATCGTGTATTCTTTGAAATGTTTTATTTCAAACTACTTCTAGTATGATTCTGTGAACTGTGTGCCTGTTAACAGCTGAGTGGATTACATGTGCTGCTGAAGTCCATCTTCCAAACAAGTTTTATCTGAAAGGACTCCAGTTCATATGCTTAAAGACTACTTTGTGATAGGAACCAAAGTCTGGTAAGCAGAGAGCTGTCAAAAGTGCACTGCCGTTTTGAACTAACAGGCCATGGTAGACGTGTCCCCAGCCTCCAGCACATATATTCTCATACCACAATATATCAAGGTTACAAATAACGTGAAATTCATAATATAGTACCATCACTACCAATGAAACACTGTTGTCTGAGCTAAGTACTTATAGAGTGCCCAGTCATGCTGGCAGACTACTACTAAAAAAAAAAAAAAGATGGTCTAGACCAGTGGTGTCCAAACTTTTCAGTCGTGCACCCCATCAGTAAAAAAATTTGTGAGCATGCACCCACCAATATAGGTATATTCTAATATTTTCTCCCTGCACCCCAGTGGATCATAGAATCATAGAATTATTTAGGTTGGAAAAGACCTTTAAGATCATCAAGTCCAGCTGTAAACCTAACACTGCCAAGTCCACGACTAAACCATGTCCCTAAGTGCCACATCTACACATCTTTTAAATACCCTCAGGGATGGTGACTCAACCACTTCCCCGGGCAGCCTGTTCCAGTGCTTGACAACCCCTTCGGTGAAGAAATTTTTCCTAATATCCCATCCAAACATCCCCTGGCACAACTTGAGGCTGTTTCTTCTTGTCCTATCACTTGCTACTTGGGAAAATAGACTGACACTCCCTTTGCTACAAGCTCCTTTCAGGTAGTTGTAGAGAGCGATAAGGTCTCCCCTGAGCCTCCTTTTCTCCAGACTAAACAACCCCAGTTCCCTCAGCTGCTCCTCATAGGACTTGTTCCCTAGACTCTTCACCAGTTTCGTTGCTCTTCTTTGGACGTGCTCCAGCACCTCGATGTCTTTCTTGTAGCAAGGGGCCCAAAACTGAACACAGTACTCGAGGTGCAGCCTCACCAGTGCCGAGTACAGGGGGACAATCACTTCCCTAGTCCTGCTGGCCACACTATTTCTGATACAAGCCAGGATGCTGTTGGCCTTCTTGGCCACCTGGGCACACTGCTGGCTCATATTCAGCCGGCTGTCGACCAGCACCCCCAGGTCCTTTTCTGCCGGGCAGCTCTCCAGCCACTCTTCCCCCAGCCTGTAGCGTTGCATGGGGTTGTTGTGACCAAAGTGCAGGACCCAGCACTTGGCCTTGTTGAACCTCATACAATTGGCCTCGACCCATCGATCCAGCCTGTCCAGATCCCTCTGTAGGGCCTTCCTACTCTCAAGCAGATCAACACTCCCACCCAACTTGATGTCGTTTGCAAACTTGCTGAGGGTGCACTCGATCCCCTCATCCAGATCATTGATGAAGACGCTGAACAAAACCGGCCCCAGAACTGAGCCCTGGGGAACACCACTTGTGACCGGCTGTGAACTGGATTTAACTCCATTCACCATCACTCTCTGGGTCCGGCCATCCAGCCAGATTTTTACCCAGTGAAGAGTGCGCCTGTCCAAGCCATGAGCAGCCAGTTTCTCCAGGAGAATGCTGTGGGAAACATTGTCAAAGGCTTTACTAAAGTCCAGATAAACAACATCCACAGCCTTGCCCTCATCCACTAAGCAGGTCACCTTGTCATAGAAGGAGATTAGGTTAGTCATCATCTGGCATGCACCCCACTTCGGAGACTGCTAGTCTAGACTATTGAAATGATATACTGGTTCAGGGAGCATCACAACAGTAAGTAATGAAAACCAGCCCTGATTAGCTGGTTTCTAGATTGCTCAGTACTAATCACTCCATAGATAATAGAATTCTTAAGAGGCATTTTGAATTCTCCCACACTTTTGGTTTACATAAGTTTGGTTTTGAGTCAAGTTGTTATTTTACTTCTGTGCCTGTCATAGTTCACTGAAAATCAACCAGCATTCAAAATTTCATGTGAGATGTTTATAAAATTGAAAAAACCCACAGAAATGTTAATTGAACACAAATGAAAATTCTCTTGACAGTAGCTTATTAAAAGGATGAGAAAAAAATGGCAGGAAGAGGTCTATTCTATGTTAAAAATACTAAATAGCAACAGTTTTAAGTAAGGAAGCCCGGCAGATATGTTAACAGGCTGAAAGGAATTCTTCCCCTGAAGTCTGCTCCTGTAACACAAGCACACAGGAGAAAAAAGCTTTCCCAAGAGCTTCCTCCTGAGATAAAAAGCCGTATTATGTTAATTAGCATTGATAAACCACCATATTTTATCTGGCTGTTTAGTTCCTGTGAGCCATAGTTTATGGAACTATTTCCCTTCATGGCTTTTACATAAGGGAGCTAAGAAGTGATGCTACAGTGTGAGGAGAAGACAGCCACAAGTGCAGGGTGCAGGTGTTGCCTGATGGGGTCCATCTTGGGTGCAGGCATCAGATTCCTAAGGAAGTGGGATCGCTATGGACAGATTGTCTCAGAGAGCTATGGTTATAACAAAATGAAATTTGCTGTGGCCAAAGTCACAATGTTTGCTCTTTTGGAATATCTTTGAGCTCCCTATGGAAGTGTTTCCTAGCATGCTCCTATCTAGGCAAGAAAAATGATTCTTTTCAAGTTAAGCATTAATATAAGATTAAAGTTTAATGTTTCTTTTTTTCATTGTCCCTGTGCTTTTGATATGTTATTTTTCTGGATACTCCCATGATAAAATAGCTAGCATTTTGATTTTACTTACTGTAACGCTGTTTCTATACCTTTCAATTATAGTAAGGTTTCAGAAATTATGTGATTAATTGTCCTCAGAGAAATGTGTAAGGGAGGGAATGCCACTGAATCATCACAGTTCAGTAAAGGTGCAGTGGTTGCAGAGTTTTACTTTTTAAAATATTCTCCTATAAAACATACACAAGGATTTCTAGGATTGTTCCATCAGAAACATTCATGTTCAATTTCAGCTGCCTCATAATTCTGACAAGATTAGGTGGAATGTTAAGACTGCAAAGGTAACACATATTCACTTTCACCATTTCTGCATAGACTGACATTTCTATTTTCTCTTATGATTTATCATCTGCTTTGTTACTGTTGCTATGCTCTATCAAAATAGCCTTGTATTTTAAAATTACAAATATTGTAACAGTTTCACTGTGTTGCTTCAGTAGCATGATGACGTAAACCTCTGTATTAACAAATAGACTGATCCCCTATGGAAATTTATACTGCTCAGTCCTGTCATTTTAAAGGGTTTTTCTTCATTCTTACCAGTGAAGCAGCCTTGGTAGTTGAACATAATTTAAAATAAGTGAGAATTACCTAACATTTATCATTCTTGAAAATGAAGCTATGTATCTGAGGAGACCTTATGAAGATAAGAGCTTAACATCAAGATGTTTTAAAATTATTGTCCTTCTTTGATAAAACAGAAAACAACCATACTTTATGTATTTGGAGCAAGGAATGTGTTCTCTATTTTAATAAAAATTTCTAGGGAGTAATTCTATATAAAAAAGGCAGTGTGTAAAAATAAGGCTGAGTGTCATTTGGGATGCTGAAGCTAACACTTTAGTTTCACAGAGTACCTTGAGGCTGTAGAAGACAACAGACAATTACCCTCAGGCTGTTTTGAAGGAAAGATGCCTAAGTTTAAAATCAGGGAACTGTAAAGAACTGTTTTACATACAAAAGCTCCAAATGTCTCTAAGTATTGTTCAGAACTGTGAATGCTTCTGTAGGTGAGAAAACCGAAGGGATGGTTGTGTTTCAAAAATGAAAAAATGAGTATCTGTGAAGTAGTATGCTCTAAGTGTAATTAAAGCTTTCACATGCCCGATACATTCACCGAGTTGACTTCTGAGAGACTCAGCAAAAGAAAAAAGCACTAGAATTGCACAGATAAAGGGAATTTATGAGTTTTTCTGTGATTAAGTCTTTTCTGCAGACCTAACTATGAAAAGCACTTAGGACACACATTCTGACTGTTCAGCCAATAGTTGATCTACAGGCATGAAGCTTTAATCATAATGGCACAGTTCCCTACATTTGCCATTTTGCTTTAAGTAAAACAACTGAGATACACCTCATGTATTTGGGTACCCAAGCACTTTTACAATGTATTTTTATATTTAAATATTTTATATGAAATAACATGTAGCTTTTAATATATTTGTGTGTGTGTGTGTTCAGAATATTTTGTATTTCAGTATTTTTTTGCACAATTTTAGTACCTTAAACTCTTTAAAGAACAATCCTGTATTTGGACGAATAGTATTTTAGCAGAGACATAGTCTTGACAACAGCAAAAACTGAGCTAATTATGTTGCAGGTCATCTAAACCTCATAATACACAAACTGAAAAATAAAAGGCAAAAATAAGGGTTTTCCTCTGTGGTGGAATAAATAGCTAATTTCAGCCTAGCTTTTGTTGAAAAGATTTTTAAATTCATTCTGCTAGATTTGTACCAATGAAAACAATACTGGACATGTTTGAGCACTTATATTGCCTTCTGAGGATGGCTAAATAATAGGGAAAGAAAACCAAAGGAAATATTCTTTCTAAATATCCTTATAATTATGTATTTTGCATAAGTTTGATACATGGAATGAACATGTGATCAACTATCTTCAACTTTTATCCCTGTTTGTGTTCTTAATTGAGAATCTGTTCTATCATCAACAGGCACAAGCTAATTCTTCAAAATTAACAAATTGGGCACAAGTTTTTGTCTAACCGCACACTTAATGTATTTCACCTAAGTCACTTCAACTTGTAGTTTTCAAAATCAGGAATAAGATGCAATGCTTCAAGCTCACTGAGAAATAGTATCCATATAGCAAGTTTATTTTACACACAGGGTGGATAATAGCATACCAATGCCAATTAAAAAAAAAAAAAGGTGTTTAAGATTGAAACTGTGGTATAAACAATCTTTCTGCTGTCCTTTCTAGGAAAGGTTAATTTAAAATGGTTCTCGAGATCGTTGCTGTTTCTCTTATACAAAACTCTCCATGAAAACCTGATTTACCTCTCTCCTCCATCTTAGGTTATCTGCAGGGAACTGAAGGTAACATCCAAAATACAGAGTTTGCAAAAGCATTAAACATTTTCTTAGCAGACCTCAGTCAGACACTGAAATCTATCCAAAGAACAGAGATTACTGATGAAAATTTTTCTACAAGTGAGTCAGTGAGAAATTCAGCATCTCCCCACAAAAGCATCATTATGATAAAAGGAGCCTAAAGGGGTGAAGTTGGTTTATTCTGTTAGCCTGCAGTTATTTCCTGAGCAACATAGTATTCCTTTGTCAGTACTGTAAATGAGGATGACCAGATGTTAACTTGCTAGTTATGACCTTCAATTGAGTATATTTAAATGAAGTGGTAGTCTGCTTTTCTGTGCCTCAGTTTTATCATGGTTATTATTGGTTTTTTTTCTAAAGGTTCAAAAATACATGAAACTCAAATTTCCCAAAATCCAAACAATGGGATAGAAAAGGAGCTGTCTGACAAAACATGTTTTTGTCTGTACAGTTGGTTTTTTTGTGTGGAGAGCTGCATACTGCTCATTCCAATGAAATATATTTGCTGTAGCCAATGCTCTTATGATGTTTTCTTGGAGATATTGTGAAATTTGGGTGACAGACAAAAAATGCTTAGAGTTTCCTACTAAAAATATCTCTGCTTTTGGAGTTAGACAGAAGTGAAAGCTGAAACAGCAGCTAGAGACTTAATGGACTGCTAAATGGCTTGTGGCATTTAGGAAGGAATAGCTACAGCGGCTTGGGAATTGGCTTCATTTTTTAGAGTTGATCGGTACGGATGGTTACAGCTCCAAACCCAAAAGTTCTAAGTGCACAAAGTGTCAAATACTGTGCTTAGATTCATGGGTACTAATGTAAAAGCTCTTGGAATATTGCTGCTATAGAATTGTTGGATTCTTGGTAGACCTGATCTTTAACCACAATTTTATAACTCTTAGCAGAAGAAAAAAAATCTTTGATCTCTTTTTAATGTCTTCAAATATCACAGATATTAACAGGCCTGGAGAGAGAACTCTTAGAGGGCAGAAAAGACTTGCTTAATAATTGCAAGAAAAAAGCATGGGCTTCTCCTTCTGTAGAGTCAGAAGTGATGAGCGTTGAAATGAAAAGGGAATTCTGGGTGTGTGTTTGTTCTGCACTGGGGTGGGGGAGTGAGAGAGAGGGACGGTGCCAGGTTCTTTCTGTATCTCAATAAGAAAGGCCTGACAACAAATGGCTCAATAAAATATCTACTTTAATAAGGCAGAATAAGAGGAGGAATATAGATAGCAAATAAATCTTACTCCCTCCAGGTGCTGGGAACCATGTGTTCGTGCAGCATCAGATCAGTCCCTGGATGGATTTCTCCACTCATGAGAAATTCTTGCTACACTCTTAGATAAAGGAAAGGCCACACTGGTGGCATAATCACCAGTGCTGAGTGGGAGCTGCCTACAGGCTCCTATGGTAGGTGGCAAAGGGATTTGTGTGGCGTGACACAGGCCTGAAGGCCACGCTGGACGTGGAGCACAGCACAGCCTGCTGTGGGAACTGCAGGGGAACTGTTATGTGGATCGCTAACTCCTTAATGTACAATGGTCTCCTGGTCAGGATCACTACAATATTAGAAACATTATAAATAGAACATTGTGTGGTCCTTAATTTGCGGAGGGCATTGCCCAGTTCTTGGTCACAGATAAAATTTATTGCATACTCTCCTTCATCCACTAATTCCACCTACTCCCTCTTACTGAAAATACTATCTGAATGACTCTGCTGCCTGTGTAGGCTCTTCATCACTCTCCAGCACTAAAGTGGCAATTGTCTCTACAAGGGAAAGCAGTAGTCCAGAGATAACGTCTTGCATGCATCATAATCCTCAAAGTAGAATGTGTAGGAGATGATACAACTCTTTGAAAGGGGCAATATGGTATTTTTAATTATTGAGATGATATCTTAGTTCTAAATTGCATTGAACAGATGACTGTAATGTGATTTTAACATGCCCAGAAAGGTAAGTTTTGCAATTAAAAAAATGAAAATTACTTATATAAACATTTTCATGTAACAGGCCCTATGTTAGAATAATAGTATATAAAGCAGGTGATACACAGTCATTATTTCTTATGCAACTTTTTTTTGAAGTATATAAATAACTCGGGATTCTCATAAAGGTTACCATGTATGTCTTCTTACATCTTTAAAGTAACAAACAAGTACTTCCTAGCCCAGAGGGCTTTCCATGGTTTCACAACTCTGGAAATGACTCATGCTTTAGCAAGGAGGGTTCTGTTCCTGTGAAGCAGCAGACATTTCATATGCATAACCTCTACTATCTGTCTGATTCGAACGCATCAGTAACAATGGGAATGCACTTTTTTCACTAGAACCTGCTGTACCTACAACTGTACTCCTTAAACATTTCCATAATTGCTGAGTCTCCCTGCTTATCCTTTTTCTCTCTCCATTCTTTTTGAAGGGAAACAGTAGGAGAGAAGCATGAAATACCCATTTATGAAAGTATAATGAATAATTGCGATACCTGTGTGTTAATTGTAACATTTAAAATAATGTCATCTTCTAGATAGTTATGAAGGTTTAATACAAACTTGAGATAAAGTAAGTGAAAATTGCAAAACAAATTTGAAAAATACTTTCTGAAATACTTATCTCAAAATGATTACTTACAGTGAGAAATGTCTGCTAAGATTAGCACAACAGAAATCATTTGAGGTTTGGAACTTAAATTGTAAGAAAACCTTTTAGTAAAAAGGACACTAAGATTTGGTTTGTCTTGTGCTAAGTAGTTAGAGTTTATAAATCATTAATTCCTCTTGAAGCAGACACTGTAAGGGCTTCACTCGTCAATGACTATTCCCTCAGTGCTGCAGCTTTTGGTTCTGGCACAGATCTTAATTTTGCAACTGAAGCATGTGGTACAAATATATTTGTTGCCAGAACACTTAATTAATTAAGCCATCATTCTTTCAAGATTAAGTGTTAAGAGTATCTATATAGATGACATGCTTAGTGCAAGTGTTTCTTACTCTGGAATTAGCAGTGTTTGTTTGAAAACTCTCAGTCACAGAACCAATAGTTGCGAATAGAACCCATGTGTTGGAAATCATGAGACTGGAAGGCGTTTCTGAATATACCAAGACTTTCTCTGCAGCAGTCAAGACACTCAATACGATCACTGCAAGCATTTTTAAGGATTGCTCTTCCTTTAGCAGAAAGCATTCTGTACTCTCATTCTGATAGTACTGATTAGTATTTCTTTTATGATTCTTAAATTTTAGCAAGTGAAAGTTGGCATATGTCTTTACAAAAACAAGAGATGACAAGTGATTCTGCTTGGAATGGTCCTTTCCAGCTCTTTCCATGTGTTGCTTTGAACTTTGTTCATGTCCTAGTTAGCCTCTATGGCTTTGTTAACATTTTGAGAGTAGATTGAGCTACATCACTTCTATGAAGCAGTTGTTTTATTAAGCTTCTCTTTGCTCCATTTGCAGCAACTTTATCAAATTAGGCAGACTTCTTACAAAGTTGTCTCCACCTCAGTCAGTTCAGAAGGAACTATTTTATACATATAATCCTTGCATATAAAAAAGTGTTAGCATATCTTTCTATATAGCACAAAATAATTTCCAAGAACGTAGGACCTTAGAAACAATGGAGATTACAATACAAAGAATTCTGCAAAAATCTTGTAGGTTGTTTGACATTCTGCATATTATTTTGCCTGAGAGATTTCTGATACCCATAAAGGCATGTCTGAACAACCTTAGTATCCTGGCAGATTTTAGCTTCATTTTTACCAGCTGCAGAAACAGTTGGAAGGTAATTTTGAAATCTCTTTAGGATTTTGAATGCTTTTATTACCACCTGACTCCAAGTAATTTTGTGTTAGTATGTATCAAGAAAAAATTAACTTCTTTTAAAAACGTTCCAAAAGAGAAATGACCAGAAAGTTTCAGCTCTTAGGGAAAGAAGTCTTTCTAATTGTTGTTCTGCATCAGTTTTCTCCCGAGTATAATAATCAGTTGAAATCTTTGAATGCAGTGGGATCAGTTAATGCTAAGACACCTCTGCA
Organism: Fregata magnificens; assembly: GCA_013389945.1. NCBI lineage: Eukaryota > Metazoa > Chordata > Aves > Suliformes > Fregatidae > Fregata > Fregata magnificens. Next base: position 15,247 of record WAAD01031639.1, read on the forward strand.
AGCTGCCATGGAAGCAGAAGATAGCTCATCAAATTCTATGGTAACAGCTTTCACCCAGTATTTTGTAATAGCTATAATCCTTTGGGCCTATAAGAGAGATTCTGCGTAGACTGAATCCTGAAAACGTCTTCCCTTTGAACAGAATGGCCTTTTTGGTTCAGTAATGGATTGTCTTGTAAGTGCCAAAAGGTTCTTTTGCTACATTTTAGTCTTTGGATGCTTATACTCCAGAGTTCAGGAATAAATAATAACCTAAGCAGCAAGGTAGCCTATTACTAGTTCATTCTATCATTCTTCTGTTGTGCTGTATCTCTATAAGAAAAAAGCAAGGGCTCGTAGGGAAAAGACTTTTTTCTGTAATGATCACAGTTATTTATTTTTCATTGGCTTCAACAGCTGTCAATGTGTTGTTTGCATTAAGAACCGTCAATGAATCTCAATTGATTTTTATCCTTTCCTTACCCCTTTTGAGAATCGTTTGCAGGGTCTCCAAGATTACTCCTACTCAACAGATAACGGAGAAGTGCAGACAGTCTGATCAGTTCCAGAATACTCCAATCTTCTTTCCTTTCTTGCATTTACCTTTCTCTTCATTGTTTGTATATCCATATCACAAGAATATATCAGAGCAGGGTGTCCATACCTTCCTTACATTTAGAGAAATTAAGGACACTGCTTAGTTTTGGATGAAAGGGCTTTCTTCCTGATGGTTTATTATCTTCTGGAAGCTAAATGTGGCATTGATTATTAGACCTGGAAGGTCATTTACCATCTAAAATGGTACTCTGTAATTTATTTCATATTTGTCTGTGGTAATAATTTTTCCTGGGGAAAAATAAATATCTTTGCATACCAACAGGTAGTGACCTGATTTGTACAAGAATCCTTTTTCCATCAACTCACACATAACATTCAGGGTTCTCTACAAATACTTTTTTGTTTTACACTATCGTAGAAGAATGAACACAGATAATTCCCATCTAATTTATATTCAAGAAAGAGATTTTATTGTTGGCTTGGTAGGCTTCACCAGGGCAAAAGAACACTTCTCTGAAACAATCTGAACAGTGCCAGGACAATCAGAGATCACAATAAGATCATGCCTTTAGTTGTTACGTCACATGGCCTGTACATGCACTGGTTGGCTGGAAACATCTTACATTTAATTTATGCATTATAATTAGGTGTTAGGGAATGAATACAGCTGAGAGATAGTAATCTTAAAAATCTCTCAACTGGTAGGGGTATCCACTACAAATATGTAGAGATCTTGCTAGGCAAAATTGGTGTGCTGTTCTGTTTCTGTACACTGATGATGAGAACAATGATTTTTAGGTGAATAGCACCATCATAGTGCACTGTATGAGCAAGCAGGGAGGTGCTTGATCCATCCATTATGTAATGACTCCACGTATGGAATTGTTGTGCTTGCCATAAAATAATTGTTACAATCTGTTATCTTCAGGATCTTCAAAATATGCTGCCATGTCTTCTTAACAGATAGTTCTCTGAATATCTAAATAGGCAATTGTATTGACAGTATTATTGACCAAAGATTAATCTGTGGTTGATAACATCAAGAAATGCAAAGATTTCTCTAGAGGGGAAGAACATCTGAGTTGGTAGGGAGATGTCTTTTTAATTCCATGCATTTCAGATCTGTGGTTATCTACCAATACCCTTAGTCTGAGTTACTACAGTCACTTCATTCTGGCTTGAACAGTATCAATACCTGGAATTCAGGAGCTTGCGAGCATCTATTTTAGTCATTCTGCCTTTTTTCCCCTACATTGATCATTCAGGCCTCAGTTTTCATACAGTGATGTGTAATAACATATTTGACTGTTTAAATATACAGAACATTTTGGTTTGGGGTAGGAAACGGTCCATAACCTTTACGTGTGCTACAAAATGGAGGTGGTTTCACCTCAGGAGGAATCCATCTTCTGTGAGGGTTTTGTTTCCCAGTACTCTAGAATATTAGAATTATTGGAAGCTCATGAGCCTAGTATATATCCAGCAGCTATTTCAGCACATCGTTCACCAGTTTGGTAGTGTGTAAATTCTCTTCATCCTACAGTGATTATCAGACTTCCATTTTAAATAGAAGAGTTAACTCAAATTTGGAATATCAGTGTGATTCTTCACAGTCTTACTTGTTTGACATAACAGTGTTCTTAGTTGCATACAGAAGACGGTGAGCCCTGATGTAAGTGGCTTTGACTCTATTTACAGTCCTTTGTAAGATAGAAGTGATACTTTAGACCAAATCTCTGCATTTCTTCTAAAAGTTTGGATTTTCATTTAAACCAGTTTATTCACCTACTCTTCCAGTGGTCATCTGTCCAAAAATAAAACATTTACTGATCTTTAAGAGTATGTTTTGTAGACACATGTCTGTCAGGAATGACAAAATAATCCTGAACTGGACAGAGAGAGAGAATAACTGAGATTCCATCCAGGCCCATTTCAGTGTATTCTTTAGAATTTGAGGGGCTAGACTTCCCCAAGGAAATTTCTGTGAGGATACAAGTGACTTTTGCTGTTCTTTGCAATACTGCATGTGCTTTTGCTAAAATATACTCATTGTTTTGGCATCTCATTCAGCTGCATGGCTTAATAAAGCCATACAGCAATTTTGCTTGGATTAGGCTTGCAAAATGCTTCTTCTCCTTTTATGGTATATTGATTGTAAGTTACCAGAATTGGCACACATGTAGAGAAATATTCAGTAAAGTAAAATTTGTTATTTTTTGGGTAATTTCACCTTGTTCTGACAGTGGGTGTATTCATACGCTGCTACGTGAGATTTCTTTTGTAGTATCCATAGACATTGTATTTTAGCTCTTCCCTGGCTCTTCTTCAGTCTGTGGCCATCTCAGGACCCTCCATGTCAAAACATTAATCAATCTCTAGGGTAGTCAGAGTAATGATAGCCAGTAGCATGAAAGTGTCATCTAGACATGCATACTCTATGAGAAAACAGTATTTTCTGCACGATGTGTTTGTTGCTGCTTTGATCTCAGCTCTTTTATGTTATTTGTTATATGCAGTTCCTTTGATTCCTTTCTGTTCTTTGGTGAGGGTGCCAGATTGCTCTCTCTGGTTGAGTACACTCATGTTCTCAGATCTCACAATTCAGCTTCCTAACAAAGTTGATCAGGATGCATTGAATTGTTCATCACTGAATAGTCTTGGAAAACCACTGCGTTGTAGTCGTTCCTTCTCCCCTTTTGCGCTCTTAAATTCTTACTCCTTCTGCTTGTGTCTATGAAAGTGGCACATCTGGTGACGGTTTTCTCAGCCAGCTGCTGAAGTATACGGGTCCTTATGGCTGCCATTTTACATACTGCCTTTATAAAGGCAGAGTATCTGTTCTTCAGTCATCCAAAATTCCTTCTTGAAGTGGTGCCAATAGCCAGGCAATTAGTCCTCCAGTACTCGTTTCCAGATCTTACGCTTCTTTGATTGAATTTTATAGTTCCCATTCTTGATTTCATAGGGACTTTATCATTTCTCTTCACAGGTCCAAGTCTTTTAATTTGTTTCTTTGCTTGTTGCACTGTGGGAATATCCAGAAGTTCAGCTGACTTCACACAACGATTGTTCAGATGGCATTCTGGCTCTGTGTGGACTCGAGGAACTTTCACCCCAAGAACAAAGCAAATTCTGTTAGATCTCTGGGCAAAGTTATTATCCGTATTGTATGGTATTTGGACATTTGCCGTAAGGCCACCTGGAGTTCTGTCTTTGCTTTCACCCAGCATTATGTTATTCTAATAGTATCCAGGGCTGTTTCAGCCTTCAGTGGAGTGATGCTGCAGTTGTTTGTGGGAGTCCTCAGGCCTTCTCCTGGGTGATAAAAGGCAAAGGTAACTGTTCAGAGTGAGTCATTGTGGGAATGTACATGCAGACTCAAAGAAGAAAGGTTACTGGTCAGTAACTGGTGTTCTTTGAGAGGTATAGTCTGCATGTACGTTAGTCTCCTACCTGCCTTTCCCCTCTTTCTGAATCTCTTTCAGGTTTGATTGTGCATTTAAGAGGAACTGAAGTGGTGGCGGATGCACTCTGCCCTGTATGTCATGCCTCAAGCAGGAAGAGGGGAGGAGCTAGAGCGCCCCTCCCGGGACACTCCAGGGCAGGCCACGAGCCCACCCCCTCTTAGAGTATATGTATGGACTAAATATCTCAAAGTACAGCAGCCATTCGTTGGTAGGTAAATTTTCTTTACTGTATTTTCACAGGTAAAGCAGTAGATTTTATTTTAAAACAATTTCATTCATTGACTCTATGGATGATATGCATGAACAATACACACATAGAGGAATTTATACCACAAACTGCATTACACTGAGTAGCTTCCTGTCTCTCTAATGGTTTCATCTCTTGTCTTTTTTCCCTCCATCCTAACCTTTTTTAGATATTTGAATATTTTCACTCTGTTCAATTTGTCATTTCCATTGAGAGCTACACCAAAAATTGAAATTACATAAGTTGTAATATTATTTAAAAAGTAAAAGGAAACGATGTCTTACACAATTGTAGCTAAGTGTACAAAGTAGCATGTAAGATTGTATTTACTGTTAGAAAATGAAGCTAGAAACTGAACTGGGTTCTGCAAGAATCAATTATATTTTTACAATTATATTGTTTTTTAAAACTTCATAGTTACAGAAAAGCAAACATTTGAGTTTAAACATTTTTTCCACAGCTGGGTTCCTTGTGGTTTTTTTAATCACAGAAGCCTTGTAGTAATTTTTTAATCCACTGCACTTCCTGCCCATTAAACAGAACAAGTAGACGCAGAGTATAACCTGGCTTAAACTGGAGATGTAGCTGTCTCTGCATGCAAATACATACATGCAAATTCTGCAAGTGGTTATTTTTGAGTATAGTTTCTTAGAACTGCGGGTTATGTGAGTTGAGGGCCATTACAGATATATGATTTGTATGTGTTTGTACTTGGAGTTCTCTGAGACGTATCGCCTTTGCGTATGTGATGGACATGCTTTTACCAGTCTCTTAGAATTGAAGCAGTTAGTGTTGTCTTGGCAGCTCAAAGAAATCTACAGTTGGTTTTCTGTGGCTTTGCCATTTCTATGTTTTCGATAAGATTAAGATGTAGCTTATCTGGGCTTAGTTACAGCCAGCAAAGTTCAGTGAAACTTCTGATCTGTGGTGCATGAGATACATGTGCTGTAGGTGTGGATACACATACATAAAATATCGTAAAGAACTCTCATTTTAGAAACGTACTGACTTGTGTGTAATATCAAGCTGCCTTTTCACATTCTGAGAAGAAAACCCAAACTAACCAGTCTTTTAAGCAACCTTAGATGAACATTAATATATGCAAAGGGGAAGAAAATGTGGAAAAAGCTGCCTTGTTCTGCACAATTAATCTGAGGTTTAAGGCTCCAAACCCAAGCATTTATATCTTGTGATAACAGGTCTTTGAAGTGCCGCTTTNGATTTCTGTTTATCTATTATTTGTGAGCAGTATTGGATTAATTTAGTTGGTTTATGCTTTTTTTCCTTTTCATTCCAGTTGCTATTTTAGCATGTGGTGTTGTAGGAATAATCAGAGGAATATATATTAGATGTCAAGATTCTCACTGGAAAAAGTAATACTGGCAAGGAGGCATTATGTTTTTCTTTTATTTAAAATAAATTCTTAAGAAAAACAAAGTTTTTATAACTCCTGTAATATTTATTTTTGTAAGTAAACATATTTTAGAGAGAGGTCTTTTACGCATGACAGAAATGAGAGACATTGAACTTTCATGCTTTTGCTAGTACATTTTTATTATGTAAAGATGAGCATATGTGCATATATGCCCACACACATGTATATATCTGCCAAATTCAGAGTGGACAGGAAAGTTGTTTCAAGAAACAGACATCTTTGGAAAATATCTAATTCTGACTCTTCTGACAGCTCTAAGTTCTATCCCTTCCTCCAAGCATCTGAGGAAAACTGTCATGCTGGGAGTGACAAATCCTTTCCAGTGAGTAGCCATGATTTCAAGACCTTAGCATGCACTCTAGGAGGATACCAGTGGTACCAACAGCAGATGGGAACAGATTTTCATACAGAAGGAAACAAGTCTTGTGCCTTGCTGCACATATAGACTCATGGTTTGCATCTGATCTAGACCTCCTTGTAGATTTTAATTCAACTTTTTATATCATACAATAAAATCACAGTTTTTCTTGTTTATGCTAAGACTAATATGTCAAGATAGTTAGCTTGAATTAAAAAGCCCTCCTTTGTCTTTCTGTGAGAAAATCAGCACAAAACATTTAAAACTGCACTTTTATTTTGTGGAGTCAATCTTGTACGTGGCCTATACCGTCTTTACCTTTCTCTAGCGTAATAGAAATTTTTTTTGCCAGTCTTCGTCCTTAAAAAGCAGACTGCTTCAGTGTTGGCACTCTCAGTTCTAGTGGTTTGACCAGCAAACACTGAAGTGTTTGCACATCTCTCTGCTTGACTTTCCCTACTCATTTGCATAGATGAACTCTGTTGAGCATTACACTTCAGTGCCTACTTTTTTTTTTTCCTGTTTTAGGGATAATTATCACGAATAGTAGCTTTTAGAAGACATGAAGTACTTTTTTAAAAAAGGTTACGTTACAGGCTGCATAGGTATGTTGAACCTTGAAATATTTGATAGCTGCAGTTTATTTCAAATGGAAAATGCCTATAATTAAATTTCCATTTAAAAAGTAAGCCATTTATAGAGTACATTTTTATTAGTCTCTGCCTTTAGTTTTGCATTTCAATAAAATATTTGTATTTTTACGGCTTCTTTTAATACATTAGCTTAGTATTTAGAAAACTGTATTTAGAAAAACAACAATGCAAAAAGGCTGCAATGCTGAAAACTGCAAATATATCTGTAGAATCTTCAAAAGACTACTAACTATGTTCAGTAAGATCTCAAAAGATGAAAAGGTCTATTTAGACACATTGAGATACATACTTGCATTTCATCCAAGTCTCTTGACTACAATGATTACACTCTGAACATAATCCTAACATTTCTCTTACTTTCTGCCTTTTGTTGGTGAGAGAAGGAAAAAAGGGATGGAGGTAATAGAAAATGTCGAGCATATTTCCATGGTGTTTCAGTATTTCATTTTGTGATATTCTTAAATCATTCTGAGATCAATTACTTGCAAAGTTCTTGCTCCATACATAAGAATATCTTTATGCCTCTACATTACAGCGAAGCTTTCAAGCAATAAGAGAAAGATTGTGAGCATAAGAAATAAAACCTTCACAAGAAATAGGGCAAAAAAATATGAAATTGATTCCATGAATATATTAACATTTCTAAGGCCTTCCCTGTTTTTGAAACTGAATGTTGAACTCAGCTCTTTATCTTTCCTTCAGTGCCTTTGCTTTATGGGTGTTCATGTTCTTGCATGGTCCTCAGTACTTGATTTTTCCCCTGTAAATTAATAGATAAGCCATGGTCAGCTGGATAGAGAACATTCAAATTCCTAAATAATACAACAATGAGGGACAATGGGGTTACTTGTACCTTTTCTTTTTCTTTTTTCCTGCTTTGTATTTGTGTGCTGTGACGTGGTTTTCTGATTCACGCAGTTATGTATGGTCTCTCATGCCATAATATCAGGGATGATCTTTAGTGAGCTGGGGTCTGGAGTAGTTCAAGCCAGATAACTAAATAAAGGTTGTTATGAGATCTTAAAGTGCCAATTCCTGTGTTCCTGAAACTCAGTGGTCAAAATGACATCCAGTTTTCTTAGCAAATCTGTGACTATGCAGACTTTCTCTTCTTTGTTATGTTTTTCTATATTCTCATTCACTATAATTTCTTCATTATGATGATTTTAGATAATCATAAATGAAAATGATCTCAGACACCCTTTTAGCTCTTTTAACATGAGACCACTAAGTGTGAAAGAAAATTAAATTGATATTTAATGTGGCTTTTTATAGAACAATTCTTCTTACTTGACTTGGATTGCTAAGGAAAGTTATCATTATGGCTTTAAGAACATATTGCTATATGTTTTTTCCTTGCATTTTGAAACATACTATCCTAGAGTAAACAGGATTTATTTGCAAATATAGAAGTTATATAATTTTACAAAGCTTGTGGTTTTGAGAAGATCTGTGCTGGAGAACACAGACTTTTGCATTTGTAAGCACTATCAGTAGTTTTTCCCAGAAGCTACAACAATCTTTTCAGTCAAGTAAAGTTGTTTTGAGAACTTCTGGATAGTATGCATGTCTGTAAAACAGCTTATACTAACTTGCTTCTGTTTCAAAGTCCAAGGTAAATAAATGTATATTGTTTCATAATTAAATTTCATATTTAACATCGATATTTGTTCAGCAATTTCAATTAAATTTTAACGTATTTTAAATGGTCCTTCATATGTGATTAGTGGTGCATATAAGGCAAAATAACTTCAAGTTTGCACTGTGCTAGAAAAATTTAGTGTGTGCCAAAATACCGGACATCTTTGTTAACTGTAGAATTACTTAACCAGTTTCAATACTAAATATACAATGGAAGAATTCTGTATGGATTCTTTATGAAAACCTGCCTGTTTATATTCTTTTTAGCATTTCCCTATTCTTTTCTAATGAATGTTTTAAATGGTAACAGTGTACGTGTCATATTCCAATGGTTAAGGTGTATTGAGAATTTTTTTTACAATCCTTGTATTATGAAGTAAATGACATATTGATAAGGAAAAAGGTACACATGTTAATCCCAGGAGTAAGCACCATAATATTGATTTGCAGGAATGTATTCTAATCATTTTGGATGCATAAACACATGGGACTGTTACCACACTCTCGTAGCAACGTGGTGGCAAAAATAGGACAAAAAGAGAGACAAGAAATACCATAGGACTGTAACATCATAGAAAAGGAACAGTCCTCAAGACCTTAGCTCTTCTGTGTAGGCATTTAGTCTGATCCACGGTGACCATTTTTGTGTGCTTTGTAGTACTTCTGCTCCAATTAAGGGCATTACTCATAGTCTCAATACCTATGTGGAAGAGCAGCATACAGTAGCAGTAAGAGGACTGGAGGAGCCTTGCAACCTTTCTCAAGTTTAAATTCCTGGCTAACAGCATGCTTTGTAATATTGTGTCAATGAATGGATGCCTCTGTCACTCTGAAAAGGAAATAATTAATTACACTACTCCATTATTTAAGTGAAGCAGCAATCAAGGACAGAAACGTAGAATGCCCATGATTGTAATAAGGCTTTATTGCAAGAGACTGCAAAATTTTACTAAGATAAGTAACCCACAAACCTCAGTTATCTCCAAAAATCAGGGAACTGTTCCTTTCATTCCAGAAAGGAGTCCCTATTTGTTTCTCCTCTTCACTTACTTGCAGAGATTAGAAGATGGTACATTAACGGAGTTACAAAATACCCCACTTTGCTAACCATGACCATTGCGCATTCTGTGAGCAGGTTTCTGACATATCATGGCAGGGCGTTATCCCACAGAAAGGATTAGTAACAAACAGTTACTAAAACACAACAAATAATGATAAACATGAATAGCAGCTGGAAAACCCTACCAAATTAAATTATGATGTATTTTCTCTCTCTCAAATCCTTCAGATCAAGGATGGGTGGTTTAGTGAAGAGATGCTTGAGTCCTAGAATTTGTTTTAAATACAGGAGGAACTGACCAAAATTCTGTGACTTGCTCATTGCAACTTAGACTAGTGGCAGTTTTGTATCTTGGACATTGAGATGCTTAAGTTACCTCCACAGAAGGAAATACGTCTGTAAGTGTTATAGCCATTCATTGACTGAAATGTCAGGTAGCACTAGCTTAGGTGTGGTGCCACAAGAACATCTGTACAGCTTTTGGACTTACTGTGTCTTAATGTGAAGGTGCCTGCATGAATTTGCAAGCATGTATCTGCAGTAAACATAGGGTCTCTGCACTGTGCCACACACTGTAGGCATTCTTTCCATGAGTTAATGATCTTTATTGGCCTTAAAATCAATGAATTTACATGTGAAAGACTAAGAACTCAGAGAAAGAATGAGGCAAGATTTTTCTGCACTGGTGAAATCAACACTGGTCATGAGAAAATTCAAACAGATCATAAGCAAAGTTTTTGATGAGCAGTGTTATAACTGAAATAATTTGACAATTGGGTGGTGCATAGGAAGTCCAACAAGTAGTTGCAAGTTGGGAGAGAGAGGGGGCTGATTGAAATAAGAGCTCGTTGGAGCAAGTGATGGAAATAAATTGTATGTTAGACCCAAGGATTTCTTACTTATTCAAATGAGAGAAATTTAAATATATTTAAAAGAGAAAATACAAAGAAATAGGTAGAGAGGACGGGGCACCAGACATAATCCAAATCTTAAGGAGACAACTGGGCTGACATTCTATTTCTGTGCAGCAGAAAAACATAATATAATTATTCTAGGACTTCAGTGAAATCTGAACGGGTTAGAATCACAGTTGTGTGCTTTTGAAGTAAAAATGTGTCTAGAGGAACTGACTGTAA
>WAAD01031640.1:6360-16694 GCA_013389945.1 Fregata magnificens
AAGGACATTCTTGCTGCAGTATGTACATGGGTGTCAGGCTGAGTCTGCCTTCCTACAGCAATATGGCCAGGTTTTTCACCAGAGCCTTTCACAGGCCAGGTTTAGACAGTGTTTTGTCCCTGAAAATGCGCAATAGAGGTAAATCGTTATAGCAAATGCTAGCAAAGGTAGTTACGTCCAGAGTTTATTATAATATGAAATTTATTTTCAATTAGTGAGTTTTCTATATTTACATTCAGTATTTTCATTTACATTTCTGAGAAAAAATTGCATTCACTTGGAGCTACAAAGCAATATAGTAGCTTGAGGAAGACAACAGAGACATCTACCCTTCAGGCAGGAATACCTGTCTTTCTCCGCAGATGTAGAGATTACACAGAGCAACAGACCTTTATAAGTCACAGCCATTCATAAGTAGATGAGGTATCCAAAAGAGACTGTAGAGTGATAGATCATTTTTCTGGTACCTTTGTTTTTCTCTGTAGTTGTTATATCATGAAGTCGTGATGTAAAGCTTCTAACTATCAGAATCAGAATCCACAGAGTCACTACGAAATTTTCATCTTGGTTCATGTGTTTTCCTGTGGCCATTTTCCAGTGGAGTCTTTTCTTACTCCACTAACACCATCTACATGTCTCTTTCAGGATGTCTCGATGTTTAGCCAAGAGAAGCAAAGCTGCTTTCAGTTTCCAAGTGACCTTGTAAGAACCATTAGCTAGTCACGCAAGATAGAAGAGAAAAAAGCATCTGAACAGCCTTAGGGTTTCTTGACAGAGAAGGCCAAAAATAGACACACTTCTTTTTCTAAATATCTACTCTTCCAAACTTGTTAACATGACTATGTATTTCAGGAAAAAATCACCTTCACCTACAGGACGCCTCTATATCCTGCCTCCCTTTAGCAACTCAGAAAAGGAGCTAGCTCCAGAACAGTGCAAGATTTGGGTGCATAAGACTTACTGGGTGTTCTGTAAAGGATTCAGCTTCATGCCTACGACACCAACCCGGGGTATGAACCATGTGTCTCCCCATGCAGAAATTGAGCTGTTACCCAGCTGTGCAAAGTTTGCCAGGTTTGCTGCTTTGCAAGATTGCCTGTCACAGCAGCATAAAAGCTGGATGTATTGCAATGTCATAAGCCTTTCATCTCTGGTGATACCATGCAAGAGGCCAGCTCAAGTTCACTTAGTCCTCTAGCCCTGTGCCCCACCTTTAAATTTCTTCTTGCAAATGTCCTGAGAGGTGATAGGCTACTGAGAAGAAACTTTCTCCAATGTTCTCCAACCTCAAAATGCCCTGAAAGCACGGGGTGTATATGTTGTAGAAAAGCCAGGCCTGTTACTGCTGTCCGCACTACATGCAGGTCATTCTAAGGCCCTTCCTAATGAGCAGCGTAGAACGAAGCCCTCGTCTCCCACAATGCAGCCTATATGTAACCTTCAGCTCACATTTCATCACCATGTTGGGTAAATCCAGCATAAAAAGCTGACCTGTAAACAAGCCTAGCCTCAAATACAAAAGATCATATGGCCCAGAATAATCCATGTGAACGTTGCTACAAGAGACAGTGTGTAATTTAGAGTCAGGTCTCCCTAATATTTAGGATACAATTATCTCTCCAAAGCCACAGACACCCAGTGTCTGTGCTAGATAATGTACGAATCTTCAGAACAAGAAAACATACAGTCAGTACCTAAGGAAACAGGAAACCAGACCATATCCTGGCAACAGAGATTGGTCTGCCAGATCAGGTCTGGGTTTCTATTCAAGGGCAAGTGTACATGCATATGAACACACACACGCACACACACACATATACACGTGTGCATAGATGCAGGTTCAGAGACACATACAGGCTTAGATGACAGGAAAGACAAAGATGAAAAGATAGATAGATAGATAGATAGATAGATAGATAGATAGAAAGAAGAATAGGTAGACATAAAATTACACAAGGGCAACACACCACACACAAATTGCTTTGTCTTCATACAAGACACCACCTGAAAGTCTACAGCGTCTCACATTTTGACAGGATTGCCTGGAGCCTTCCTTTGCAATTCTCTTGGACTCCAAGTGTACAGGGATTTCTCTTCTCGAGGAAGGTAAGAAGGGAGACAGAGTGCCACATCATCCTTAGGGAACCAATACACCTCTCTCATAATGTGGATGAAGCCAGTTCAGCAGACATTTCTGAAAAATTATTCTCTACTTACTGTAATGCTGGAAGATTGATACATTAAAATATAGGGGAATCCTTCCTGGTAAACTCTGAATTCTCCTAGACTGCACCCAAAAAGAAAGGAAGAGGAAACATCAACATACTGAGCTACAAATTCCAGTTTGTTTTTGTGTGAGCCAGAGGTTTTCTGCAACAGTGACTTTCCCCATAAATAGAAAATTCTGGTTTGATTACACTACTGACAAGAATTGTGGCACATTCAAAGTGTAACAGAGAGCCATGCATAGCAAGTGTGTTGAATTTCTATGAAACAAACACCAACTCCCTGTGATACAGTTAGTACTCAGTGCACCAGAGATTGACTTTATGGTAAAAAAGACAGAATGAAGAATCTCAAAGCTATTTTTTTTATCTGCAAGCAAAATTTTCAATACAGAGATGATGAATAAATGAGTGTTTTGGGGTTTTTTTTAAAAAAAAGCACTTGGCCGAAGGAATTGATTTTTGTGAAGTTGGTTTTTTACAGATTTCAGAAGGGAACGTGATGCTTTCTTCTTTGATTTTGGTCAAAGACTTGTCAGATTTTTACTTTTAAATCCTGAAAAACACTTTACAAGGGATTTTGGAAGAATAAACATCTTGCAGGTTGCATTTAACATATAGGTCAGCTCTGACGGGATTTCTTTGCACTTTGTTCTCCCCGTTGGCTCACATTTATGTCAAGTAGCAATTTGCAAGGTCTTTTGGTACTGTGAGAAATTCAGTGCTAGTGAATGCTTTTTAAAAGTTTACTAGGTTTTTTATTTTTCATTTTCAGCTTTAAGAAACATGGTGAAGTTTTCTGTGTTGACAAGTCTATCCTGACACCAGGTCACAACACTTCTGGAGGCACTAATAATTATCAATAGACTGGAAGCCCAGCACATTTTATGTATTATGCACTCTGATGATGATGTTTTAAAATTTCTTGTTAGAGAGTTAGAATGCATTTGAGCTTTTAAAATTATGACATTTTAATTAAAAAAAAAAAAGAGAGGCCATGTACACACTGCAGATACTCAGGATTTTTTCATCACAGTGAAAAAAACTCAGCATAATTATTCAGAAAGCACTGTATTTTCCTATCAACTGTCTATCAACCCCCCACCCCATGTTTTCTCTTTATGTAGGATTCCAAGCAACATGCAAATGTTCTGGCTTGATACAGCAAGCCAAAATTTTCTTCTCTGAGCCAGTTCTGTTTGCTCTGTTTTTTTATATTTGAGTATGGCAATTCTTCAGACCTTTAGTTTGCTTGCAGCTTGTAACTCTGCCTTGTCTCTCTTACACTTTCTGATTTGGGTTCCCTGCCTGGATTATGGATACCTCACTCTGAGCAAAGGTTGTTACTTATCTTGGGAATCTTTATTTGCAAAATTACAGAAAGCCGTGTTTAGGCAACATTGCTCAGAGAGGAGTCTGACAGTATGAGCATTATATTTATTCTCTGTTCAAATCAAATCCAAATATTTCAGCAATTCTAAAATGAAATGCTGAGAATCTCCTTTTTAAACAGAGTCAAAATATTTTGACCCATCACTCCCATTTGCTGTAGAATGGTATTTCACAACATTGACGTTTCCCACAGGATTGACTTTTACAGAAAAACGCAGGTTGGGAGAGACTTCTAGAAGTTTCCAGTCCTGCCCCTCTGCTCAAAGCAGGGTCAACTACATCAGCTTGCCAAGGGTCGTCTCCAGTGAAAGGTTGGATATCTCCAAGGATATATAGATCTCCCCACCTCTCTTGTCCCTGTTCCAGGGATGCACAGCTGCCAAGGGAAAAGTTTTTCCATAGGTCAAGTGAGAATTTCCTTTGTTCAATTTGTGGTCACCATCTCTTTTTCTCTCACTGTGCACTTCCAGAAGAAGTCTGTGCCCATTTACTCTAGTTCCTCTGTAAGAGTGACTACACACCCTGTCCCACCACACACCACCTTGTGCAAAACTGGTAAAATACAAATGTGAGTGTAAACAGAGTGTGCACATGACACACTCAAAATTGCCTGAGATGGCTTTTGCCCCAGCTGATAGCATCGAAGAGGAGGATGGCCATCAGCCAGAGCAAACCATAACCAGGGGATTACCAAGAGACTTTTGAACACAGGGAGAGTCAGATAGAAAAGCAGGAAAGAAGCATGAAAATGTGACGGTGGGGAGCAACCTTGGAGGGGAGCAGTGAGGTCAGAGAAGCAGTCAGGCCAGATGTGGCAGTGCAGGAAATGGCCCTGCTGGTGTCACAGCCTCCATCACAGATGGAGGCATCATCAAAATCTGGCAGATCAGTCTCCCCTCAAGCACTGCCAGCAGCTGCATTCCAGCTTGTGGGGTGCTCGATGGGGTGTGACACATGTGGACTAGCCTTGGGTATGCACAGGGACCACATGGCAACTTTCCCACTGGTGTGGGCATGCATGGACTACATGGAGCAACCTGGGCACACCTAAAGTTTAAGCACCTGCATCTCCTATAGCATGGAGGGGAACTGTAGTAGAAGAACCATGCTGCTGGGAAAGGAAGGTGCATGTAACTCACATGTCCTGAAGTGCCACAGGGGGCTGCACGTAACCATGTGAATGTGGAAGGAGTGAAGGGCTTTTGGGGGTAGGTATTCTGGAGATTAGAAAGTGTTTATTAACATTTAGTAGTTTATCTGTTGTAATGCTGATCATACAATCATAGACTCACAGAGTGGTTGAGGTTGGAAGGGACCTTTGGAGGTCATCTTGTCCAACCCTCCTGCTCGAGCAGGGCCACCTAGAGTCTGTTGCCCAGGACCACGTCCAGACAGCTTTTGAAGATCTCGAAGGAGGCAGAATCCACAACTTCTCTGGGTGACCTGTGCTAATGCTTTGTCACCCTCACAGACAAAAATTATTTCCTGATGTTCAGGAGGAACCTCCCATGTTTCAGTTAGTGCCCACTGCCTCTGATCCTATCACTGGGCACCACTGAAAAGAGCCTGGCTTCACCTTCTTTGTAGCCTCTGTTCAGGTCCCTATGTGCATTGATGAGATCCCCCCTGTGCGTCCTCTTCTCCAGGCTGAACAGTACCATCTCGCTCAGCCTTTCCTCATGTGAGAAATGCCCGAGTCCCTTAATGGTCTTAGTGGCCCTTTGCTGGACTCTCTCCAGTATGTCCACATCTCTCTTGTACTGGGGAGCCCAGAACTCAACACAGTACTCCAGGTGTGGCCTCACCAGTGCTGTGGAGAGGGGAAGGATCCCCTCCCTCGATCTGCTGGCAACACTTCTGATGCAGCCCAGAATACTGTTAGCCTTCCTTGCTGCAAGGCCACATTGCTGGCTCATGTTCAACTTGGTTTCCACCAGGAGCCCCAGGTCCTTTTCTGCAAAGCTGCTATCTAGCTGGGTGGCCCCCAACATGAACTGGTGCCTCGGGTTGTTCGTCCCCCCAGTGCAAGACTTCATACTTTCCCTTGCTGAACTGCATGAGGTTTCTGCTAGCCAATTTCTCCAGCCTGTTGATGTCCCTTTGGATGGCAGCACAACCTTCTGGTATATCAGCCACTTCTCCTGGTTCCGTGTCACTTGCAAACTTGCTGAGGGTACACTCTGAGCCATCATCTAGATCGTTAATGAAAATGTTGAACAGGATCAGACCCAGTATTTACCCCTGGGGTACACTACTAGTTACTAGCCTTGAGCTAGACTTCATGCCACCAGTGACCACACTCTGTACCTGACCGTTCAGCCAGTTTTCAATCCACCTCACTGTCTGATCATCCAGCCATACTTCATCAGCTTCTCTATGAGGATCTTACAGGATGCAATGTCAAAAGCCTTACTGAACTCTAGGTAGACAATGTCTACTGCTCTTCCCTCATCTACCAAGCCAGTCATTTCATCATAGAACTTTATCAAGTTTGTCAAGCATGACTTCCCATTAATGAATCCATGCTGACTACTCCTCATGACTTTCTTGTCCTTCACGTGCTTGAAAATGATTTCCAGGATTAGTTACTCCAACACCTTCCCAGGGATCGAGGTGAGACTGAATGGCCTGTAGCTCCCTGAGTCCTCCTTCTTGCCCTTCTTGAAGATAGCAGTGACATTTCTTTCCTCCAGTCCTTGGGCACTTCTCCCAATCACCATGATCAATCAAAGATTAACAAAAGTGGCCTTGCAGTGTTGTCAGTCAGCTTCCTCAGTAGTTGTGGGTGCATTCCATCAGGGCCCATGGACTTCTGTATGACCAGTTTGCCTAAGTATTCCCTGACCTGATCATCTTTTACCAAGGTATGTCTTCCTTGCTCCAGACCTTCCCCCTGGTCTCTGGGGCCTGGGATTCCTGAAGGCCAGCCTTGCTAGTAAAGACTGAGGCAAAGAAGGCATTGAGTACCTCAGATTTTGCAATGTCCTGTGTCAGCAGGGCTCCCACCTCATTCAGCAGTAGGCCCACATTTTCACTGGCCTTTCTTTTGTCACTCTGTACTTACAGAAGCCCTTACAGAAGCTCCAGTCTGGACCCTGAATATATCATTCCCTGGTTACGTGTGGTTAATAAATCAATAAACCACTTGCATCTTGATTTGATCAAAACTAAAAGAATTGATCAGTTTGTCCTTGAGATATCTATCCAGGTAGATGTAGTGGCAATAAGAGCTCCCCTTCACATCCTCATTCCTAGACTGAGCAAGGGCTCTTCTCCCCTTCTGTCTTCAGACATCTCTCCAAGCCTGTCTTCATTTTAATTCCCTCCACTGACTTGCCATGGGAATTATGAGATGTCTTTCTACGTTTCTGCTGTTTTTCAGCTAGCATTTACTAATGGAGGTCTCTGTCCCCATACCTGGAGATCCATGTTACCAACCCCCCATATTACGTGAGTACAATTTTAAGTCCTGGGAATATGCAACTGCTGGCAGAGTGTATAGCAATCCTGAGTACTTCAGTATCTGATCATTATTTCTGACACTCCCTAGGAAGTGGAGCACTTAGCATTTCTTGTCTCAGAGAGGCAATTTTATTCTTAATCAGATTGAAGGCTTAAAGTGTATTTTACTCTGTCAAAATGAGAGTTATAACAGATATTTGCACCAAATAGGAACAAACACAAAAGAAAGAAGATACAGATTATAAAGAAGATATTTTAACTGTTTAAATGCCTCACCCTAAGCTTATTCCTGTATCATCTTGCTACTATTAGACAGCTTTCCATCCCCCCCTCCAGGAGCAGGCATGGTAGGAATCACAAAGCTCTACCTGTTTGCCCTTTGCCAGGCCAAGGTAGCCCTTCTTATTTTCAATTCCTTGCAAAGTTTTAACTTTGGGGGGTTGGTGACAGGTATGGGATGTCACATGGCAATCCATACAGTTCTACTTTTTCCTTTTCTCTTGTTAAAGTTTCTTTATTAGTGTGCTTGCAGTATACTTGTAATCATTTTTCTTCCCCAGCTGTAGCTGTTTGCTGGATTATCTTGTAAGGATCTCTGAAGACAGAGTACCAAAACATGATTTATGACAAAGAAACAGGACAATTCTGCTATAAATCACCTGATTTACCTCGCAGGCATTTTGTGAACATTCTATAAAGAGGTGTCACAAAGGAAACCATGGTGAGCTCAGGAAAGGAGTATTTTCAAAGTGTCGTACCTTCTCCTGCTTTGTATTTTCTGTATGTCTTGGTAGTGTTCTTGTGAAGGTGGAGAGCTAGAAGCTGAACCATGAAAATAATCACAAAAACAGTGTTTGGAGGTGCTGACTGTTTGTCCATAAGTACAAGCTAAACTGTCCAGGATGTAAAAAGCTGGCAAACAAGTCTGATGAGGGTACTGAAACAGTTGTGCAAGCAGTCCTGAAAACCACTGAGTATAGGTGTAAGCGCAAGGCTAAAGGGACCAATTCTGATACAAAGAACACAGTCAGATCTTTGAAATCAAGGTCTTCATTATAGACTGAGTACATCTGATAAGTTAGCCTGTGCTGCTTTGTTTATTACAGATTTGTTCTTACTAAAAGAAATATGCTTCTCAGAGCTGTCCAAAGAGTCAGAAACAGACACAATTTTCCTGTCTCGGCTTTCATGTTTTTTCACCAAAACACCAGGGGTACTTGACATTTGGCAGATATTTAATGTACTAATGTGTGCATGCCAGAAGAAGGAAATTTTTGAGTGGGAGGGGGAAATCAGGCTGGAAGCCATGCTGTGTGGAAAATACTGCTTGAAGGCTTTAGCAAAAATCTGGGAAAATGCATAAAATGATTACAAAGTGAATGAGAACAGCAACTACAAAAGCAGCACTCACCACCATAGTAAAACTAAAAATATTCATTATCTTAAATCCTATGGCCAGCCCCTGTAATGAAGAACTCAAAGCAATAGAGATTTTCATGGGAGCAATCTGGGGTAGAGTGATGTCACTGACATCAGAGCTATCAGCTGGAATCTGATCCAGTATAACAGGGATTGAAGTAATCAGGAAATCAGATTTTCCAAAAATGTAGTACAGCCTTTTCCCCTGGCACAAGACAGGATGGGATAGTGATATAGCTGGAACAATCTATGCACTCATTCCGTATTGACCACAAGCAATCTAGGTCAAAAAACATCTTCAAAACCAGCTACAGGAAAATGTCAAAGATCCTTCAGGCCAGGCATCGCTTAGAAACATGTTGAGTCTTTTCCTGTGAATGCTAAACTCTTGTGAGTCACTCTGAGAAAGATGGTGTGGGAAACTTCAGTGAAATGAACAAAGTTCAAAGGAGGAGGAAACTGTCTGTCCCATTGCCTAAAGCTGCTGTTCAAAGTCTAGTGAAAAATATCCTTGAAATTATTTTTATTCCTATACAAAGTCTTGATCTATCAAAATCACAAAAGAAAATATTCCTCAGTTTTAATTAAGTCAGTCAATTATTTCCTTCACCCTTTCTCACAAATGACTTAACACGGTTTAGCATCTAAGCAGACAGCTCTTATGCTATCCCTCGGATCAGCTAAGCTGCTAGATGGGCAAGGCAAAAAGGGCAACAGCACCATGTGAGGGAGGACTACTGTACTCTCTTTGCTTTTGTAACAGCTACACCTACAAGTATCATTAGAACAAACTTGCATAATATGTATGCTCTGTCTTCTAAGGATAAAACAGAGGACAGAGGTAGATGCAGCCACAACACATGAAAAGTTTACAGCTGAACCGCTCAGAGTGAACAGCAGTCTGGGACCTTTGGTGTAGAACCAGATGTGTTTGCCCTCTTAAAGACAAGGAGACCATATTCTTATCACGCAGTTCATGCAGGGATCTGAGTTAGAAGAGGAATGGATATGAAATCCTATGTAAAATCCAGAGTTTCCTCATTAAAAACAGCAATTAATATTTCATAAAGAAGACTAATAACAGGCTAGAGGAAAAATAGTACCCCTTCTGTAAGTCAGCAATAGTCCTGGCAGCAGCACAGCTATGAGCATGATGAAAGTTAAAAAGGGTTCCCAAAGACATGCAGCTGCTTAGCAGAGTTCATATGTTGCTTGTGCTTGTGAGAGGTGGTAACACAGATCTTTCCCTGAGCAAGGAGCTTGGGATCTCCGCTCACATCTTGGAAAATAGGAAGAACTGTGAAGGAGGTTAGTGATGACAGCTTTGATCGGTCTTCCAGCTTGGCAAGTGGTAACACAGCTTCACCATACACCAGCTATTTTCCCATGTACAGAGCTTTCTATAGATGACTGGATTTCTACTGTTTCTTTTGCGTTCTGATTCCCAACTCAGAGAATCTTATTCTCATAATTCAGTTCAGACTTTCTTAGTGTTCTCTGGTCATTCTGTACTGGAATTATCACTGGCCAATCCTTTCCATTAACTCTTGTAAGCTAGCGCTTCCAGTTTTGCAGCCCTTGGTGCACCCCTTGGTTAATGTAAGACTGGATCTAGACCATAAAGAGAGATCTTTGCAGATGTAGCTAAAAGTGAATAGGTTATGTCGGCAGCAGGCTGACGACAATCCAAATTCATTTGGGGTCCTGGTGACCTGCTTTCTGCTCCCACCTTTCTTTTTGCATAGCTGACTATACTTTCTTCTCCTACTCCTATGCCTCTCTGCCTCATGCTGTGATCCCCAGACAGCTCTCCTGCTTCTCCCCCCCGCCCTTCAC
>WAAD01031640.1:17750-40175 GCA_013389945.1 Fregata magnificens
AGCAGCTTCCACATACCTATACAGTTTTCAACCTCCTGGCAATTCCACTTGATGTGAAGGTCTGAGTAATGATGGAAATGCTGACAGATCTCACTGTCTCCACTGCATTCTTTCTTTCCACTACAGCCAAATCAAACCTGGAGGAAAGTTACCCTTTTTCAGCTGATTGTTTCTGAGGAAAGAGAAGCAGATCCATTCCCTGTACTTTGAGGACATTTCTATCATAACACCACTGTTCCTGGTTGGATGAAGACTATTCCCTGTTTTATTACAGCAGCAAATATCCATGCAGCTATGAAAGAGTATTCACAGTACTAAGATAACCTGATATAAAACTTTAAATACCGAGTCTGCATCCTGAAGATCTCTGTAACATCCAAAGCTAGCAGAAAACAGAGATAATCCTTTCTAATATCTGATCAAACTACATAGCCACAATATATCAAACAGAAAAGGAACACACTGCAGTAAAGATTAAAGGTCTGCCGCCACCCAGCTGTGCACACAAAATCAGCTTTCTTGAATCAAATTAAAAGTCCCCTAATTGTGTATCCTGTCACCTGTTGCAGCCTACAACAGATGTGTAAGTGAAGTGCAAAGTGACTTTTTCTTTTATTATACATCCTCAACTTCCACCAAAAGCAGCCTTAAAAAGCTTCCTGCACTGTAGTATCTAGACTATCATCATATCTTCATTTGTTAAAGTACCGACTACAGCATTTAATTCTTTTCTGAGACCACTTACCATTCCGACAAAATCCTGTGGCAGTGAGTTCCACAACTGAAGTATGAATTAAAATAGTTCATTAGGTACAGGTGGCTTTCATTTAACAGAGATAGAGAAAAAAGTAAGTAGCTGAAATACAAGGAAGAAAGATTTCGATGGTTTAGCCATGACCTTAATAATGCTAAGAAAAGAAAAAATTTAATTGTAGTTTGTAGAAACTAACTGCATTTTTCCATGTTTGATTCAGTTAAATTTCTGCTGTGACTTTGTAACAGTCTTCCAAACTTGTGAAAAATAATGAGCTCTGTATCAATATCGCAGGTTTTGATGAGATGAAAAACACTTTTTAAAAATTGGTTTGTCAGCCTGAAATTAATTGTATGGGAGGCAAACCAGAGAAGGTCAATTTGGGACTAAATAAATTTTTGTGTGTCCTAAAAAAAAAGATTTTAATGCATTTTAAGCATTTCTCTATTTTTTTAAATGCAGCATGTTGCAAGGTAACATTTTGTTTTGAGCCGCATCAGTACCAATAACGATGCATCACAGGTTTTTTTAATCCTTTGTCAGTTTTCTTCCTGTTGAAAATGAAGCCAGAAACAAACTACATTTTTGAAGACCCTCAAAATTATTTTTTACCCCCCCAGTTAAAAAAGTCACTTAAAATTTCATCTAGTTCATATTTCTTCTTCTCTGGTGTGGGGAGTCATCCTTTCTTCCTTATTGCCTTACGTACAACATTATAATGTTGTGCTAACAAAACATGGTTGGAAAAAATTCTTTCCACGTGATCCTTTCTTTCTCTTTCTTCAGGTTTCCCTAAGTGCTTTTCTGGTTTCTTTTATGGTTTGTGAATAACTGAGTCTGCTTCCATGTCCATTTTGCATTTCCTGGAGACCTAAGAGCTTATATCTTCTTTCCTTACCTTGGGGTCTAGTATTGCCTGAGAGACCTCCAAGCTTTTGTGTTGGATTACGGGGAGAAACCAGTCTGGATCTTGCCATCATATGAGAGAATTTAACTTTACAAAATTCCAGGATGTCTCATTTAAAAATCGGTGACCACCAGTCCCAGTCCAAAAAAAATCACAAAGATAGGCCAATGAAAAGTTCTCCTTGATGTGCATCCCATCAGGGACTAAAATCACACTGTTTAGTAATCATCCACAGAAGTAGTACATTGCTTGTATTTAAACCTCACCCACAGGAGAGCTGGCCGTAAGATCAAAATCTCATTCTCTTTTGATACCAATTGGCAGTTCACTCAATCCACAAAGGGAATGGTTTGGTAGGTTTTCCTCACCCTGATTCCAAGACCTCAGTAAGCCCAGAGAAGGCACCTGCCAGGTAGGGTGTTCTCCCTCCCCTTCTCATCTTCTATTTTTTTGGAGGTGTAGGAGGAGGAAAGTAACATCATTAAGCAACTTTTCTCCTGGAAGAAACCAAATCACGTCTCATCTGGTTATACTCTAAGCATCACAGTTCTCAAAGACAAGCTGTCATCCTGGAAAAGTTCACTATGTTCACCAATAGAGCTGTGTGAACCAGCTCCAAGGAGAATCACAGTGTCTTACATGTCTTCTTTGACAGGAAGTTCTCCCTGTACCTTCAAGTACTCCCAAATATTGGCACCCCAAGGCAGAACAGAGAGCAGAGCTTTCAGCACATCTACATGGTACCATCAGTTCTCCCTCAAAGCAGAACAATTAATACTGTTGTGAGACTAATGCTAGAGAACTTGCTCCCAGTGGTGCCTTATTCAATGTCAGGAGTAGATTTACATGTCATTGTCCTTCCTGTTGTTTAGACAAAGCCAAAAATACTCGGGTAAATACTGTAACAATGCAGAGAAGGGGAAGGAGGGGTGTTCTGCGGAGCTGCTTAGAGCACTCATTTGCTGTCTTGAGAGTCTGCTGAGACACTCCCTCTGTGTCTGCTCCATGAAAACAGGACCAGGAAGCAAATTTCAAATGGCAGTTCTGCTGGATGTCTGCTCTGCAAACCAACAGCTCCATGCTGGAACTCCCAGCTCCAAGATCTGGAGCACCATCCTGAAGACAGAGGACCCCAGAGCCCTCTGTGTGTGTGCCCAGGCCAGACTTGGCATGCTCCAGTCACCTCCATGAGCATTGAGCAGCACGGTAGGCAAAGCCCCTTCTCTGGGGCTGCCCAGCAGGATTAGCATCAGTAATCAGGTCCACAGACTAGTTTCAAAGGCCAGAAACAGGAACATCACAAGAAGCTGCCAGAAAAATTACATGAGAGGAGTTAAACAGTGTCTGCCAGCCTTCCTGCTCAGGGTACAGGATGTTCTGTGGCAGTCATTTGCCTGTGGTAGGGCAGATGGTATGTATGTAACAGGGTCTGAAGGACTGTGGGAAATGCACCATAACAAGGATTGAGTCCTCTCTGTTTTGGAGTGAGGGGAGACTAACAGTGCGGATATGAATGAGGCTGCCAGGCCTTAGAGACAGGCAACTTTTATTCAGAGACATAGTCTAAAACTCCCTCAGAAAAGCAGAGCTGTCTCTCTGTGGAAAATATAGGCAAAACATTTGGAAACGCCTGTACAAGATTGTCTCTAAGACACTGAAAACTTCTTGGAATAAATTGTTTTCCATGACAGATGGGTGTCCTATTGAAGGAGCCGTTGGGAGTAACATGGCTAAAGTCATACATCTGATACGTCAGGTTTTTGCCTGTATTAAATAAAAGGGAAGAGATAAGAAGCTATCAGAATAAAAAGAAACATTTCACTTGTTCAAAAGTATTGACAGATCAGAGGAAACACACATTTGAGAGTTTAAAAAAGTGTTAGTCAAGCCCAAATGTGAGTAATAACTTTGTCACTGCAGTAATTTGAGTTACTCAAACTCTGGAAACAGTGGTTTGGGGTTTGCTTGTTTTAATATTGTGCAGAACTCACCAGCAGAAAAGGAAATTGCCATATTCACCATCTCACATTTTCAGACCCACCTGGCAACTTTGGAAACCCAAGTGATATATCAGTGAAACGCACAGGAATTTTTTCGGATCAACACTATGGACTCCTGAGCCTTTGTGCGGCTGAGTGATATATTTCTCACATACAGCTGTGGTTTAGCCACATGATGGGACACCAGGTGGAAATCAGCCTGTACAGTGGATAAATAACCTCTCTATGCTACATGGCATATTTATTTCCAGTAGGGTATCCAAGCCAGTTTTGGAGTTCCAGCCCTGGCTCAGAGCTTGGCCAACAACTTTACACCAGCTGAAAATCAGGCAGCCCTGAAGGATCCCTGAAAACTCTTGGTGCAAGGGCACTTGAAGTCCCAAAGAGAAGACTCTTCCCTAGGCCACGGGGTAAAGCAGACCCTTCAGGAAACATCAAATAATTGTGTCCTGACCAGGACAGATAGATAGGTATGACTGAGACCCTTAAGTCTGCAGAGAAGAGAACGCAATTCTCACCAACACCTAGACATCTGCATTGAGGAGTCTGCTTTGTTTGGTTTACAGGCAGAACTAAAAGCCAAGGTGTTCCCAGGGCCATGTGTTGACAGCAGCAGCTTGCATCAGGTATCATTGTTCAGCTTCACATTGTAACAGTCAGGTGCCACACAGATGCCTCCACATCTCTCTCCCTTGTTTCCCTTTCTCCTCCCTGCCTCCATTCCCTGCTTTCTTCTTTTTCCTCCTCCTCATTGTCTTTGCATGTCATTTTTATGCTTTGCTCCAACTGTTGCCCAAACTCCACACCATTCCCCAACCACATGATTTTTAGCCTCAACCCTCCAGCACCAGCCAAGGAAGAGGCTGAAGAGGCTTGATATTGGACCCAAATCACAGCTCCTCAAAGCTGTTCTACATTTTTTTCCATCCAGAATTACAGCAAAAATAGTCTTAGAGTCCATTATTTTCCTGGAGCACTAAATATTCCCTCTGCTTGTTTCTTCAAAAGGTAAGACAACTCCAGACTTCTATTATTCTCTCCCTTTATTGAAACTCCATCTTGCCAAAGATCTAATTAAGCTGTAAGCTATTTTGGGTTGACAGAAGTGCAGTAGACTTATTAGTCCTGTTCAGTTCTGCTCAGTCTAATTAGTCTCCCCATACACTTCTTTCCAGTATATCTGACTGCATCTGGATGTTAATGTTTTGAAAACCTTTCCACAGAGCAAAGAGGAAATTTTGACTTGTCTACCTCAAGGCAATGAGTTTTATTAAACTTGTTAGGTATTTAAATATTTCTATTTAAACAATATTTTCCTCCTTCATTTCCATATGATTCTATGTATTACCATGTAACAGTTTTCAAATGCCTGAACTTCTCAATAATTTTTACAACAGGTCCATTTGTCTATGACAAGGAGTCTCCATAATCTTGGAGAAGTTTCATAACTAAATGCTTTTGGCTGGAGTTTGCTGGGAAAAAAAAAAGGGGGTTGTTTTTACTTCCTTTACACTGCAGAGTATATTGGGTGCCGGTGTCCAGGTTCTGGCAGTGGGGGGCTGCATGGTGGTCACCGGGGCTGCCCTGTGCCAGACTTGGATGCTTCTAACTGGCTCCAACAGACCCACTGCAGTACACAGGATGATGGAGTAAAGGTGAGCCTGGGAAAGAAAGGAGGAAAAGTGTTTTCCCTAAGCTGGTAAATGCTTATTCCTTTTTTTGTTTTTGTTTCCCAATGGTCAAATCAATAATTTCATAATTAAATATATATACAATTCTATAACAATAGTTTTATANCATATAATATATAAATAAATAAAATATCTATTTTTAAATTGGCAATAAATTTAGCTAATTTCGCCAGTCAAGTTGGGTTTCCCCACAGTGGGAATTGGTAAGCAGCCTCCCTGTCTTTACCTCAGCTCATGAGCTTTCCCACTCCTGTTCTTCATATTCTCTCCCCTCCTCCCATTGGGGTGGTGGGAGTGAGCAAGCAGTTGGGTGGGAGTTTGGCTCCAGCACCAACCCACTACACAATGAAAACTAATAACAGTCAGCCCTTGAGCTGCCTTAAGAAAAATGTGTGGCTTACAGGACTGAAACTTAACTAGCTTCTACAGTATTTTAACTTTAAAAATTGACTTTTCTTGTGGAATGTTGAACAGTATTAATTTTCTCCCATTTAGCTCCCTCTCTTCAACTTTTATAACATCAGAGAGGCAATAATAAATCCACTTTCTCTAGACCCAGAGGATGCATTTTCTCTCAGTAGTTAGACGCATCAGAGGAAAAAAAATAATATTTTGCCTGCTTTACAGACAGCGTTAAGTCCTACGGGCTTTACTCAAGGTTGTTCTTGGAACGTCAACAGCAGAAGATGACTCTTTTTGTAAGCAGAAGATCACTGAAAATACATTCTACACAGGGGAGGATCAAGCACTCCCAAAAAGTTCCTTTCATCTTGAACTTGCTCAGAGATAGTATTACTTTCTCTAATAATTTTTGTAAACAGAAGTTGTTTCTGTGCCCAGCTGTCTATCAAATCTTCCTTCTACCTGTTCATTTTGGAGACAGTCAGTCCACTTTAATTGAATCTGCAAGTGATATGACAGCCTGGAAAGCGTATAGTACCCAAAGTTTTTATGAAAATATATGCTTTATAGAGAACAACACCAGCATTTAGTAGACAAATATTGATCCCATAGTAAGGAACTCCAGGAGGACCCCACAAATATAACAGAGCTGGGCAAAAAAGTGTCAGCTAAGCTTTAGTGTAGGCAAATGTAATGTAACACCTCACCTCTAGGTAACAATAAACCTCTAGGTAATAAAGATAATCCAGACCCAGACCCATGATTCTCCATGGCTGAAAAAGACCACAGGTGGGTTCCCATTGGCACTGGTATTCCATGAACAAGAGCCCTGGTGATAGCTGCATGTCTCTTGGAGGCAGTGGTGACAGTAGTTCCAGGTGGCCAGGTCCCATGCCAGACAGGTCTCACAGGCATAAGGAACACCACAACTGTGTGGGCTGATGTGGGATTGTCCCTGCTTGAGGGTTGCAGGTCACTATGAAACAATCAGGAAGAGAGCTCTGAGCAAAAAAACCAGTGTTATCTCCTTCCCAGTCCAACCTTCACTCCCTTTCCACACAAGGGTGAAGCCCTCCCTCCTTTCTATGGCTTTTATTTCCCATGAGCTGAAGGTGGCTGTAACTGTAACTGAACATTTCTGCAGTGCTTTGAATACACAGTGCATTAGGAACATGTCAGTTACCACTGAGACTAAGAGTGGGGAAAGCATGTAATAGTGAGGTCTTTACCCAGCCCACTGCTTTGACATGTGTGCCATCTGTTGACTATATCACAAGCACAAAGTACTCTAAATACTAGCTCTAGTTAGTAAATTCTGTCAGTAGAACGTTTCTTCAGAGTCCAGCTGGGCTGGGGACAGCAATGACCTTACAGATAGAGATCACGTTTTTCCCCAGTAGACTTGCTGATTCATCCAAACTGGAAAGTTTTCCTTGGGAATTTGCCAGTGTAACAAAAATTCCAGAACAAAGAACTCTTTCATGCAAGTGAGAGAGATGCACAGATTCAGTTGGAAAGTGCTCAGCACAGGGCTTGCTTAAGGTGGCCCTGATCCATCAGTAATCGTAGAATCATAGAATCATTTAGGTTGGAAAAGACCCTTAAGATCATTGAGCCCAACAGCTAACCTAACACTGCCCAGTCCACCACTGAACCATGTCGCTAAGCGCCACATCAATACCTCCAGGGATGGTGACTCAACCAACTTCCCTGGGCAGCCTGTTCCAATGATTGACAACCCTTTCAGTAAAGACATTTTTCCTAATATCCAATATAAACCTCCCTTGACACAACTTGAGGTTATTTCCTCTTGTCCTATTGCTAGTTACTTGGGAGAAGAGTCCAAGGCCTGCTTCACTACAACCTCCTTTAAGGTAGTTGTAGAGAGCGATAAGGTCTCCCCTCAGCCTCTTCTCCAGACTAAACAACCCCAGTTCCCTCAGCCCCTCCTCATAAGACTTGTTCTCTAGACCCTTCACCAGCTTCATTGCTCTTTTTTGGATGCACTCCAGCACTTCAATGTCTTTCTTGTAGTGAGGGGCCCAAAACTGGACACACTATTCGAGGTGCAGCCTCACCAGCGCTGAGTACAGGGGAACGATCGCTTCTCTAGTCCTGCTGGTCACACTATTCCTGATGCAAGCCAGGATGCTGTTGGCCTTCTTGGCCACCTGGGCACACTGTTGGCTCATGTTCAGCTGGCTGTCAACCAGCACCCCCAGGTCCTTTTCGATCGGGCAGCTTTCCAGCCACTCTTACCCAAGCCGGTAGTGTTGCATGGGCTCGTTGTGAGCCAAGTGACCCAGCACTGAGCCTTGTTGAACCTCATCCAATTTACCTCAGCCCATCGATCCAGCCTATCCAGATCCCTCTGCAGAGCCTTTCTACCCTCAAGCAGATCAACACTCCCACCCACCTTGGTGTCATCTGCAAACTGACTGAGGGTGCGCTCAATCCCCTCATTCAGATTGTTGATAAAGATATTAAACAAAACTGGCCCCAATACTGAGCCCTAGGGAGCAATGTCACAGTAGCTGTGAATTCTAATGAAAAAAGCAAAACTAGGCTTGCAGAGAAGTATGCAGCTTTTCTAAGACCAAATAACAACACTAGATTTATGGTATCAGTGACGCAAATTCCGTCTGTGTTTTCCCGTTCCATCATTCAGTCTAATATGACATTTCCTCTCTCTACACAACTTGTCTACCTCTATGGGTAGGCAAGATGTTTTACTAGGAATCACCCAGTTTCTAAGGAAGCTATGTACTTATTAATCAAATGATGCAGTAAGCTGGACCCAGCCCTGAGAGACCATAGAGGCTGCATTCCCAGAATCAAAATTTGTTGAAAAATGTCCACTGCACCTCCAGGTAAGTTGTCTAGATCTTGAGAAATATGCATGTTTACGTCAAGTTCCTCCTTAAGTGTTCTGAAGCCTTAGAACAGTTGTAATGATATTTAATTTATTAAATAGGCGTGTGTGAAGGTGCAGGCCTGTATGAATGACTGAATTCAGGATGAATTACCTAACTTCTGAATCTTAACTCAAGACAAAACCAATGACCAAGAATTATATGACAAGTCAGGGGAAAAAAGCTCTGGTTTTGGCTACTTGCCCAAAACCAGGCAGCTTTGTTGGGACATTTGCATATGTCTAGCATAAAGACTTATTTCCTGAAGACACTGCAGCCTTGGACATCTATGGATTGATTACTCGAACTTTGCACTGTGATCGGTGGAGTTCTCCAGCATGATCCAGTTGTGATCTACACTCTGAGGCCATGTAGCACCTGAAGGAGATGGCACAGCCCTGAGCAACATATCTCTGAAGATGCTTTCAAGTTTCATGCATAGGAAGAAGCAAAAGACAGTGTTGTCCCATGCTTAGTGTTTTATTCAGGCACTAAGTACCTGACCTTTCCCACTGTGACTTGGTAGACCACGTGTTTCCTCTGGAAGATGCAAAGTCAGCACACACAGCCTTTGCATGCCATTTTCAGCAGCTGGGAACTGGGCTGGTTTTGCTCTTGAAGTGGCGTAATTTCAATGGGGAAAAAAACTGTTTTACTTTCTGCACCCTCCAAAGCCCCACAGCAACCAAGGGAAGGATTGCTCTACCAGCCTTTTCTGCAAATTTCTTCCCCTTCCCAAGCATGATTAGAGGGCAACTGGTTTGAGAATTTGGAAATCTCATCTTAGTGCAATATGGAGAGTTTCTACTCTGTTTTAAATTAAGACACCCAAGAAACAAGATATCAGTACACTTAATGATTACTTCCTGGAGCAACAGAAGAAGATCAGAATATACCTTGCGAAAATGCAAGTAATTTCTTCTCCTTAGTCTTCATCCTGCAAGAACAAGGTGAGAAAAATTCTACCTAATTATTAGTTGACAAAAGAGAAAGGCAAAATTTGAAACTGGGGAAAATCAGCTTTTTCCAGAGGACAGTTTGCCAAGGCATTCCAGCACTTGGCCCATGCTTCAATACAAAACATGGCTATCTTAGCTCATAGCTAGTGTTTTTTGCCACCTCAGCAAGGCTTGCCGTGAAAAGCCATCCTTCCAGCTACACCCTAGATAGAAAAGGGAAAAAAGCAGGACCCAGAGATGAGGTCTTGTTACCTCCAGGTAACAAGAAGATCTGCATGTTCAAGTGGATGGTTGCGGGAGACCACAAACACCTTCCCACCTCACTTGAGGGTGCACAATGACAGGTCATATTCAAGCAGACATATTTAAAAGCATGAAGAAAACATCAGGACTGTTTTAATCCTTTCTCCAAGTCCTGGGCACAATCTCTGTTTCTCTGTTCTCACAGGATAGGGTCACACTCTGCAAACACACAGACAGCTCTAGGTATTGGAGCTGTTTTGCATTAGGAGAGCAGCTGCACAGTTAATGCAGAGATAGATGCACCTGGTGTCAGATTTGCAGCATAGGCTGCAAAAAGACCCTGATAAAAGAGACATCAAGACATCAAGAGAGCATCATGAGGGGACTTGCTTAAGTTTGTCCTTGATTTCTTGGATCACAGTTAGAATTATAGTGGGCTCAGACAGGTGCATGGCGCCCTTTGGTCTGCAGCAGCCTGAGAGCAGCAGTGAGCCATGGCAGGAGGTTTGACAAGAAATGGGTCCACCCCAGCATGGGAAGAGTGTGCACCACTGGTCAGTGTCCAAACAGATTTACTGCCTTTTATTTCTGCACTCAGTAAATGGAAAATTTCATTCAGCACCTCTTGCCCAGACACAAGGGCCAAAAACATTCATGGGGTACAACAGAATGGAAGATTTTTAGGAAAATTTTCAAGGTTTTGTGGTTGGCGGGTTTTTGTGGGTTTTTTGTGGAGGAGAGCTAATAGAAAAATATAAGCTGAAATATATGTATTTCTTTCTTTTATTTATCATCAGACTGATCTTTTTAACAAACTTTTTAACCAGAAAACAAGCAGGCAAAAAAGATTCTCTATTTTGGCTAATAAGAATAGGGGAGAGGGGGAAACCTGTAATATTTATTGCTTATTTATGAAATCCAGAGATTTCTGAATAAGACAGTAAAAAGCGGGGCAGGGAGATTATCTCCACCGAAAATATTCACAAAAAATGTTTATTGGCTGGTGCTCTTACATTCTTATGAAAACTAACCACATATTTTTAGTTTCAGGTACTAATTTGGCCTTAAAATCATCACCAGGATGAAGGAGAAGGATGGCTAGAATCCAACAACTTGGATCATAGTCCACATGTCTTTACAGACCAGTGATAGGAACTGTGAGGTGGTGATTCCAGTCTAACTGCAGAGGGTTGGCTACATTTCCATATAGCCATGTATACACCATGTTGTCACAGTACTTGGGACCAGGGTACATGCCTAGCCACAGCGGTCCTCTTGCAGTCAGTAGCTAAACACTTAGATGGTATGAATCTGGTGCTTTATCTCAAGTGGGTTTCCTTTGAGATTAATTTAAGCAGTTAAACTTATTCTCCCTCACCTGAGTTATTTATTCTATTTATTACCGCCTGTATCAGCTAGGCACTTCAATGTAGTGAAATCATGGGCTCTATTATTGAGGACACAGTCCAACAAGCAAGGCTGTTCCGTCTGAGACAATCCTACATTCTACACTTGAATAAAAACTTTTCCACATTGCTCCTGGGCATGTGTTGTGGCCAGCACTGGGCAGTGGAGAACATTATCCTTTATCTTTTCAGTATAGTCTCCAATACCTGCTCAAATCCCTCTAAAGGTGTGGTTATCCACAATTGACATGTTATTTCCCTTCCAAATAATTCAAAAGTCTGACAGCAGAAGGTTAATTTACTATAGGAGACACAGGAAGGGGAGATACCTCCTCTCCAACTCATCCTGGACTCCTGCTTAGGAATTTTGGCATAGTTGGTCTCTGACAACATTTTGCCACTATTGTGCTGTGTACAGCCCAATAGATCCACCTGAGCTCCTGTATCATTCTTGGTACCTCCTGCCCCTAGATATTGTGACATGATCTTATTTCATGCTGAATTTTACAGGCAGTGGGGGTTCAGGACAATACAAGCATTGTTCTTTGCAAGAGTACAGCTGCCTAACTATCTCCATAATACCTACTTGATTTTGACATTCTGGATAGCATTAACATGTGTAGAATAGGTGCTTATAGAAAATGGCAACCTGAATTCCTGTGTAGGTGGAGCCCTAACCTTAATTCACAGTGAATATTGGAATCATTTTTAGCATTACTGCTCCTGGTGAGAATTTTTCTTGTGTCAGGATATATTTCAGGCTCCATGTCCTACAAGATGCATCATCAACCTTGCAGTATTTACCGTTCCTTTCTCTGATCCAGATCCTAGAGTCACAAGACCATATGAAACTATCTAGTTCCATTTGACAAAGCCTATTTCTAGCCCTGAGAGTCCTGGAGTGGGTGACAGAACAGCACAGGAATGCATGCTTCATAAAGAATAACTATGCAAGTAATCTTTTTTCTCTCTTTTTTTTTTTTTTTATGAATATGTCATTTTCTTGGCTTTGAACCCTGACCTGCAATTTTTTGATGACCTTGCTTATGATTTGGAAGCAACTGCGATCAGTCCTGTCGTGTGGTGCATCATACAGATGTTACCCCCTGCTCATCAAACTGGCCTATGCCTGCAATCAAACCAGACCACAGGTGGCTTATTAAAGAAGCCAATGCAATACCTCTTCTTGACCACATGAAATCCCTGTCAATATGTATTAGTAACTGTTAAAAGCCCCATCCTCATCACCTCTTAGTCCCT
Source organism: Fregata magnificens (assembly GCA_013389945.1). Lineage (NCBI taxonomy): Eukaryota > Metazoa > Chordata > Aves > Suliformes > Fregatidae > Fregata > Fregata magnificens. Next base: position 30,285 of record WAAD01031640.1, read on the forward strand.
ACACACTCATTTGCATGAGATTTTCATATTTTATCTTTGTTTTATTTCAGATCTTTCTGCAAGCAGAACATGTCACAAATCTTTCTCCCCATCTTGCTTCCTGTTATCCCCACAGACAGCAAATCCCTTCTTTCTCTTCCCATAAGTCTTCTGCCACAACATTTTTCTGTCACTACCAAAATTCATTAGAAAGCATCTGCTGACTTGCAGAAGATGTGTTTTATTGGCCATGCTACAGTGAGTCCCACACAGAAACAGATTTTCATTGCCAGTGCCTCTACTAAAAAAGTCATCACCTAAAGACACAGATGCTTCCGAAAGCAGAACATAATCTCTGGTAAGGAATCATGTGTCCTGAGTTTCTCCCAGGTAATGCAGGAGAGCAGGTGTTTTAATATCAGTACATGTCTGTGTAACAGATGGACTGTTGCAGAACTGTGACCATACAAATAAACGAGCATAATTAGCTACAAGGGGATATGCAAGTATGAAATAGGTCATAAGAAGGCTATCCAGGACACAGCCAGGGAAAACATGAACTGCAGCACATTCATCTTGAAACAGAAATTATGTTGACAGATCTTGTCACAGAGCCTAGTCCTTTCAAGCTGGAGGCAAAAGCCCACCCTGCCCTATTACTGCATTCAGCTGATGATTGGCATCAGAGGAGCAGGTTCTGCCAGGCATATCCACCTCTCCCAGCCAAGACAATAGAGCAAATGTACTATTTTTCAGTACCAGCATCAAGTAAAAGTCAGCCCAACCTTTTCCTCACCAGGTCTGAGCTGCAGCAATGTGTTTGAACAGGAGTAGCTTCTCCAGTCATCCCTTGATCAATCTGCATGCTCATTCTTCATTCCATAACTCCCATGGGCCTTTCTCTCTTCTCTTTTCTGAGATGCTTTGGTCAGGAAGCAGGGGTTGGAGACAGGAAGGAGAGGAGACAGGACATTGTGTGCCTCCCCATGCCCAAGTCATAGGGATGCAAATCTATAACAGCTTCGTCCGTGGCACTTGATGGTATAGGTACTTATTTCCAAATTTCCTAGTGCTTATTCAATGCTACCTCATGGCCAGGCTAACATTTGTCATCTAAGCACTGAATTTTGTTTGCTTCACCCTCAATTCACATGGCATCCATCAAGTTCTAGCCACTGCGGAAAATGAGGTTGCATTAGTGTGTGTTAAGGCAGGCTCAGGAGAACAAGGAGAGAAGAAAGACAGTTGCAGGGAGAGCTTCAGTCTCTCGCACTGCTGTGGCCCTTCTGTATCTTTGCTTTCGTTGCCATCACAGATTTTTTTCCCCAGCTCGGATACCATTCTATCATGTAATTTCTATAGGTGAAAGGCATTTCTCTGCAACACCATTTCATGTCCTAACAACTCTTCTCCATGTTGTGATGAAGAACTCCATCAGAAAGTTTTTTGCTTGCACAGAAGCAAAAGGGTTTTGCTTCTCTCACCCCTTTCCTACTAGTTCTCCACGCTTCCACCAGTCATCCAGCCAGATGGAGCAATAATAGTTCTTCCTTACCAAAATTGTGTGATGTTTACAGGAAGGGGACACCAAGGAAGTCACAAGAAACAGCATAAAATAAATCATATTCACTCCACCCTCAATTTTGGTGGTAGCACCCACACTCACCAAACCGCAGCTCAAGCCCCAGACCACTATACAGTCATTGCCAAAGAGTGCCCTCATCTAGGGAAAACAAAAAGCTAACTAAGATGAAACCTAATACTACAGTTTAGATGAAGCAAGAGCATGAGAGCACAGAATCAGCCAGGACTGAGTTGCAGCTGAAAAACCTCTGACAGAGGAGAGCTTGAAGGCTCTGCAGACTACTGGTTACCCTTTTAATTTATCTTAGCCCATGTCTAAATCAGAGATTGCAACAGGCCTTCCACACCTCATGAGCAACTCCCATGGGGTCTGGTTAAAGACACGGGTAAGACCCAGCCTAATGTGCCCAAGAAGAGGCAGTACAGCTAAGTTCCTTCACTGACTAAACCCCACTGCTTGACTGCAGAGGCCTTCCATGCTCTCCATAGAGTTGTGGCTGTGGAGGACACATGGAGGCAACGTTTGATTGATGAGAATCCAGGTCCTGGTATTGGAAGATTCGGGAAGAGAGAGGACAAAGGCCTCTCATTGCACAGCCTCTCTCGTACACAGATGGCCCAACATTGTGTGGGAAAATTATTGATTTTGTTGAATATTTGTGCAGTTGGAAAATCAGACCTGTTGTCAGGCTTATGGGAATAGAATCAGTTTCTCCAGACCTGACTCCCAAATGAAAATCTCACAGATGAAAACTGTGAACACAGCACAACTGGGGAACAAGTGTTTGAACAGCAGTGACAGGAAGTCAACACTTTGCAGGATCAAAGTACCACAGAAACCTGCATTCCTGCCCACTGGTTCCAGTGACTTAATTAGTGTTGCTAATGAGATCTGATTCTGCCAATTATTTGTTTTGGAAGAGTACCTGTCCCTCTTGTGTTGGTGACAGTAACAATTATTCCATAGCGCACTAATTGCTCTGAGCTGTAGCATCTATCCTTTCCCCTTCAGTCCCTTTGTACATCTCCAGTTGACTCAGGGTTACATAGCCTTGTAGCAACTCAATGTTGCTACAAGCTACTCAGCTCACACTACCGTGAGATTCTCATTTTCACTTCCTTACTCACTACTGCCTACTCCAGCTGACTTAATCCCTGTGTTCACAGAGCACCAGCTGTCTTCTCTTTACTTCACCCCAATCCTCACACAGCAGCAGGCTAAATTGCTTATTACCTCCTCATCTTCATTCTCTCAAGCTGAATGCACATGTTTTCTAAACAAAGGAACAGCTTGTACTTACTACCAATCCTCCTTGTGGGCAAATCCTGCTCTCTACTCTATCATTGCCTGCCAGCAGCGTGACAGGCAGGGATTATCCAGAAGCTACCATAGCTCACCATAGCTGATGTCTCACTAATAACTTTTATTTTGGGAGGAGGTTGCAACCGTTCACTTTATTTTCTCTGTCTCAGGCCTACATCACCTTGACAGAGTTCAAGGACACCCATGCAACAGGTACTTCTTGTTGACTGAGAGAAGGATGGTGTACTTGCAGGATCAAGCAGATTTAGTCTAATCTCTGAAAACAAAGACCATAAGAAGGGTACTACAGACTCCTTTAGTGTGCTTGGCAAAGATGGTTGCTTCCCATCTATTGGCCTGTTGAGAGTATTTGGGTCACACCTGATGTTCAGTTCATTCCTGGGTTGTGCCTCTAAAACTCCTCCATCTGCTACTGCACTGAGTTCCCTTACATCTTAGCAGTCGCTGGGGAAACAATCCATGACATGACACCAGGATGGGGACAATTCCAGTCCAACATTGTAGTGACCCATGAGCTTCACATGCTTCAGTGAGGCATTACACTAAGCGTCATGAGGAAAGAGCATTTCCCAAAAGCAAAATCTGTGTAAAAATGTTAATGTGGAGAAGAGCAGCAGATCTCCGGTGGGCTCTTCTAGTGAATAAACCAGGATGGGTCACCCAGAGGTGCAGCAGCATAACCAAGGACTAGCACAGCTAGTGGCAGTGACTCCCAAAGCTAGCAACAACAAACACAGGCAGTTTGCACTACTGCAAACAATGATCTTTCCTCTGATCTCCTTCTCCCCTCTATTCCTAATTTCTCCTCCCCCACAGACCAAGCAGTGGAAACTCCCTATTGTGGAGCCAGATGACTCTCCCAATCTCAAGACTCCCTTTTAGAATGACATTGCCTTTCTGGTGAGTGTCCCCTCTCTTCTCTCCAGTGATATCCCCAGTTGCTGTGTACACTGACCTGCAGAAAGAAGATTCCCATTCTAAGACTACATAGCTGAGAAGGCATTAAGAGCCCCAGAAATAACTATGAACTTAAAAGACTAGATAACATTTTAGCTGGGCGATGGAAGTGGGGGTTGTTTCATGAAATCACAGAATCACAGATATGGTTGACACTGGAAGGGACCTCTGGCAGTTACCTTGTCCAACACTCCTGTTCAAGCAGGGCCACCTAGAGCTGGTTGCCTAGGACCGTGTCCAGAAGATGTTTTAATATCTCCAAGGATGGAGACTCCACGGCCTCTCCGGGCAACCTATGCTAATGATCTGTCATTCTCACAATGAAAAAGTGTTTCCTTATATTCAGGAGGAACTTCCCGTGTTTTAGTTTGTGCCCATTGCCCCTTGTTCTGTCACTGGGCACCACTGAAAAGAACCTGGCTTCCCCTTCTTTATACCCTCTTTTCAGGTGTTTGTACACAATGACGAAATCCCCCGAGCCTTCTCTTCTCCAGGCTAAACAGTCTCAGCTCTCTCAGCCTTTCCTAATAGGAGAGATGCCCCAGTCCTTCGATCAACTTAATGGCCCTTTGCTGGAGTAACTGTCCCATCACCCAGATCCTAAATAAAGACATTGAACAGAATTGGACCTGGTATTGACCCCTGAGGTACAACATTAGTGACTAGCTTCCAACTAGACTTTGTGTCACTGACCACCATCCTCTGGGATGGACAATTCAGCCAGTTTTCAATCCACCTCACTGTCTACTCATCAGCTTTGCTTTGATGAACTAATGGGAGACAGTGACAGAGCCTTACTGAAGTCCTGAAGTCCAGGTAGACAGTATCCTCTGCTCTCCCCTCCTCTACCAAACCACTCATTTCATTGTAGAAGATTATCAAGTTGGTTAAGCACAATTTATGCTTCATAAATGCATGCTAACTACTCCCAATCACCTTCTTGTACTTCATGCATCTGGAAACGGTTTCCACGATTAGTAGCTCCATCACCTTTCCAGGGATCAAGGTAAGGTTGAATACATATAGTTCTCTGGGTCCTCCTTCTTGCTGTTCTTGAAGATAGCGGTGACATTTGCTTTCCTCTAGTCCTCAGGCAGCTCTCCCAGTCACCATGATCTGTCAAAGATAATCGAGAATGGACACAAAATGACACCAGGCAGATCCCTCAGTACTCACAGGTGCATCCTATCAGGGTCCATGGACGTACGTATGTCCAATTTGCTTAAGTATTCCCTAACCTCAATCTCCTCCAACAAGAAGAGAACCAAGTCCTCCTTGCTCCAGACTTGCCCCCTGGTCTCTGGGGCCAGTGATTTCTGAAGGTCCATGTTATTGGTAAAGACTGAGGTGAATATTGCATTCAGTAGTTCAGCCTGTTCCAAGTCATATGTCGCCAGGGCCTCTAACCCCATTCAGCAATGAGCTCACATTTTCCCTCGTCTTCCTTTTGCTGCATACATACTCATGGAAGGCCTTCTTGTTTCCTTCGACTTTCCTTGAGAAAATCAGCTCCAGTTGGACTTGGGCTATCCTGTGTCTCTGCATGCTCAGACAGTGTCTCCTCATTCCTCCTAGGCTGCCTGCCCTGCTTCCATCATCTGTATGATTCCTTTTTGTGTTTGGGTTTTGCCAGGTGCATCTTGTTCATCCATGCAGGCCTCCTGGTATCTTTGCTTGACTTCTTGCTCATTGGGGTGACCAATTGTCCTGGTTTCGGCTGGGATAGAGTTTATTTTCTTCCTAGTAGCTGGTATAGTGCTGTGTTTTGGATTTAGTATAAGAATAATATTGATAACACACTGGTGTTTTAGTTGTTGCTAAGTAGTCCTTACACTAGTCAAGGACTTTTTCAGCTTCCCGTGCTCTGCCAGGTGCACAAGAAGCTGGGAGGGGGCACAGCCAAGACAGCTGGTCCAAACTGGCCAAAAGGATATTACATACCATATCATGTCATGCTCAGTATATAAACTGTGGGGAGTTGGCTGGGGCGGCAGCAATCGCTGCTCGGGGACTTGCTGGGCATCGGTCAGCAGGTGGTGAGCGTTTGCATCACTTGTTTTTCCTGGGTTTTGTTTCTCTCTCTCTCCATCTCTCATTGTTTTCCTTTTCATTACTACTGCTGCTACTACTACTACTGTTATTATTATTACATTTTATTTAAATTAGTAAACTGTTCTTATCTCAACCCATGAGTTTTCTTACTTTTGCCCTTCCAATTCTCTCCCTCATCCCACCAGGGAGGGGAGGGTGAGGAAGTGGCTGTGTGGTGCTTGGTTGCTGACTGGGGCTAAACCACGACACCAATGTTGTGGTTGGAGGAGGTGATCCTTGAATATCAACCAGCTTTCTTGGATCTCATTCACTCGAAGGCCCTCTAGGACTCTTTGAAGCAGATCCCTGGAGAGGCCAAAGACTGCTCTCCTGAAATCCAGGGTTGTGATCCTGCTTTTTGTTATCCTCCCTCCTCTCAAGATCCTGGATTCCACTATTTCATGGTCACTGCAGGCACGGCTGCCTTCAGCCTTCACATCCACAGTGACCCTTTCCTTGTTTGTAAGTATCAGGTCCAGCAGAGCACCTCTTCTCTTTGGCTCCTCTATCACTTGTGTCAGGAAGTTGTCATTGATGTTCTCCAGAAACGTCCTGAATGGCTTATGCCCTGCTGTGCAGGGCAGATATTGGGGTGGTGAAAGTCCCCCATGAGGACCAAGACCTACAAACATGAAGCTACCTTTAGCTGCCCGTAGAAGACCTCATCCACTTGCTCACCCTGGTCAGGCAACCCATAGGAGATGCTCACTACAATGTCACCCATACTGGACTGCTCTTTAATCCTTACCCATAAGATCTCATTTGGCTCATCATCCACCCCTGGGCAGAGCTCCATGCATCCTCTAAAAAGGCAAACTCCACCTCTGACATAAAACTGTGGCAAAGATCACAGGCCTAGTGGTCACTACTCTGTACCACGTATTGCTTGGTAGTACTGTGGCTCCGCAGTACTGTCCCAAACACAGATGCCTGTCCTTTATTTGTCCCAGAGAGGTGCTGCCTTCATTCTGGAAGGCTGAATCAGCAACACTCACTTATATTTGCAAAGCCACATGGTACCAGTTTTCAGTTGTCTTCTCTATTGCTCCCATGAAGTCCTCCTGATAACAAAACCACACAAGTCTCAGAAGTAAATAGTGACGAGGGACATGGTCTCTTCTGGGCCTCGGGAGACTGTCTGTGGCTGTTCAGTAATAGTATACAAACAAAAGCCTTTTGTTATAATGTACTGTCACACCATGTAACTGAGGCTGAGGCACATGCTCTTGCACACGGTATAAATGCACAGCATTCCCAGGAAGGCACAAGGTCTGCAGAATTACCCAGAGATGCTGGTAGTGAACTGAAGGAACCAAGTACAATATGAGGTGCATCCATCTTGTATGTCTGGACCCTGCTGGCTCAAACTATGCCAAGATTCCCAGCTACAGAACAACGTGCTTCACTCCGGATCAGAGGCAAGGATCAAAAATATACATAGTGTGGATACTGCAGGGTGTGGATTTTTAAGAGAAATAAAAACCCCATGCGAATCAGAATGCATCCACTACTGTTCATTGCCTAAGTCGGGATGCAAAACAGTCATCCTGATTCCCATTTCTTTCTGATTTTCTACCAGATTTGACAACTGCTATTGAATTGAAGGGCATCCAGTCATTTCTAGGCTATGAGCTGAAGCTAAAAATGTCCTATGTTTCCTGAGCCTGAGACTGGTGTGATACAGGTTGTCCTAGAAATTCAGCAGCTATAAAAAGTCACCCTAGTTAGTCTTTCCCATTGGGCCTCGCTACCTAATCGCTAAGCAGGACATTACAAAAAATGAAAACAAACAAAAAACCAATCCCGCTCCCCAGGGACTCTTACAGGGAAGAATAAAAGTCAAAACAATTTGTAAGAACCCATGGCATAGCCATGTTGTACCAAAGAGGATCTATCTGTGGGCATAAATGTCTGAGAAAGTGGGGACCTGGTTAGGTCACAACTTAGATTTGCAAGGAATGTATAATGATTCAACAAGCCACAATGACTCTCCTTGAGTCCATGCTGAGTCACCTAAATGGGCAAGTTTAGGGACACCCATACTGCACAATCTCACTTGGATTTGCACCAGGCAGCAGTGATTCGACCACTGGGATTCAGCGATTGTTACTGCAGGTCACCAACAGTATCATACCACAGAGGTATCAGGAAAACTGCATCCTACTGCTAATCTGTTGTCTCTCTGCAGCACTGTCAAGTGCTAAAAAGCATATTGCACTTTCATGCTTTTTGAATTCCTCTTTTTCTCCACTTCTATGGGAAGATAGACCTGAAGCAGTGAGGACAGCAGAACAAGGACGAACATGATGTTTTAACAGTGAACTATAACTCTGCTACCAAGGTGACTTTGAGCTGATTCTGCAGCAATTAGCCCTGTTCTTCACACTACAGAGGTTCAGGATGAGGCTACATGATTTAGTTTGTATATAAATACATACATAATTTTAATAAAATGTATANGGCAGGTTCATACTCAAGAATATGGGTTCATAACTTTGTTCAGCCACGTGGTTTGCTCATTATCTTTCTGGTCCAGATTTCTACAGGGAAGAAATCCCCTGGGCAAGCTGAGAACCGGTCATTTTCTTGCAAGGAGGTAGCTCAATGTTGGAAGAATGTAGCAAGAGAAGTTGGCAGTCAGTGTCTGTCCAGTCCTTTGGGGAAGTCATGGCAGATCTTCCACTGTAATCATAATGCTCCTGGATTCTTGATGGACCACCTTGTCCAGTATTACAGTATTACCCATGGAGGAAAATCAGACAAGCATCCACTGAGTTTCTTTTCACAGGGTCCTAGAAACAACCTGAATCCAAGACAGCCGGGATCCTGGCACACATAATTGTTTCTCTTGGAGAGCGTAAGTTCACGTTTGTGAGAAACATAGATCTTATGTGCTCTAGCAATGGGCAACATCCAAGACCTTCTAGGAAGAACATAGTGCTGCTGTCAAGGGAGAACATTGGTCACCTTTGATGTTTCATATCAGCAGCTGAAGGGCAAATAGGAAAGCTGGAGGCTGACAGGAGCTAGGACTTATTGATGTTGCTGTGAATGGTCTTTGTGGAGGCAGGATATCCAAGTTCCAAGTGCCCTAAGCTTTCCCTGAATAGTATCAGCAACCATAACACCAGAAACCCTACGTCTGCAGTTGGCCAGTGAGTGACAAGGGGACCATTTTGCCTCAAGGGTGCCTGGAGGGAATATTCTACGTGGCAATGCAGATGCGACCTTACAGAGCCAGGAGACATGGTAGAAGCAACTTAAAAGGAGAGAGACAGACAATAGTAACCCCCAAGCTGAAGCGGCTTTAGTGGCCTTTATCCCAGTGTGATGCTCTTTGCCATATGCAGCACACCGTGAGAGGCTGATGTGTTGTGGTTAAGCACATCTAAACTTGCCAGTGCCACCAGGGATCACGAACTTCACCTGGGCACAGAACCCTGAGTGATTCTTTCATTTAATAAATTACATGTTATTTACCATTGTTTCTGAGGTTTCTTTACCTTATATGAAACAATGAATGAGTTCATTCAAATGACATTATAAAATATATTTGACAATCTGTGGGGTTTTACGGCAGCCAAATTATAATCCTTGGATTTCCAAGGGAATATATTAAGTTAGCTTTCACACTGTCTGACATAACATATGGTTTCTTTTTTAAAAACAGAAAAAAATATATAAAATAGACAAAGATTGTAACTTAAGCCATTTCTACATGTTCTGGTCTTGACTGGGATAGAGTTAATTTTTTTCATAGTAGCCTATATGGGGCTGCGTTTTGGATTTGTGCTGAAAACAGTGTTAATAATACAGGGATGTTTTTGTTATTGCTGAGCAGTGCCTACACAGAGTCAAGGCCTTTTCTGCTTCTCACACCACCCCACCAGCAAGTAGGCTGGGGGTGCAAAAGAAGTTGGGAGGGAACACAGCTGGGATAGCTGACCCCAACTGAC
>WAAD01031640.1:40395-69518 GCA_013389945.1 Fregata magnificens
AATTCCTTGTTTTGCCTTGCTTGCGTGTGTGGCTTTTGCTTTACCTATTAAACTGTCTTTACTTCAATCCACAAATTTTCTCGCTTTTACTCTCCCCCATCCCACAGGGGGAGTGAGTGAGCGGCTGTGTGGTGCTTAGTTGCTGGCTGGGGTTAAACCACAACACCACATTTTTCATTTTGCATGATTTAATGCTTTTCCCTTAAATTTGAAGAGCAGATTCTTGAATTTGAAGAGAAGATTCTTCATGCAAGTGTATACACAAATCTCCTATGAAGTCCAGTTTGGCTAATATGACTACAATCACTCCACAGAAATTCTCCTTCTCTTGCTTTCTTTTTTCCTTCTTTATCTCTCTATAAAAACTAAAAGTACAACATATCAAAACAAATAAGCCAGTTTTATTCAAGCCTTTCCTAAATAAGGACAATATGCAGCATGCAAATCACTCCTCATTTCAGATTTCCTGTTTAGAAGAAAATACATACTACCCATGCTCCCTCTGACATCACATAGAAACCTTTGAGAATAGATAAGCACTGGACAGGGGTAAAATTTTGGCAGAGCATTCCAGTTCTGCCTGGTGAAAGGCCCTAAGTGAATGCCTGGTACACCCCACAATGGCTCTTGCAGCCCGCTGTTTTGCCATGACCTTTCAGAATGACTTCATTCCTGTATAAAGCATTACTTTACTCCCAGGTCTGCTGATGAATTTACCTCCAAATTTGAACACCTAAATAGCCAAATAATTAGATGTAATCAGCTAGTGATTTTCACAGTTGAGACCCCAGCTCTATGCATATGACATCAGTGTTTCTAAAGATATTAACTCTTCTGGGGACTAGCTCATTCCTCTTATGCTATGTGTAAACACTTGATTTGTATTATCTCATGTAATACATCATCTCAGGGACACAGGTGACATACTTTGTTTCCTGAACAGAAGTAGCCAAGGTGGAAAAAGAGAGTGCAGAAAGGGGACATGCTGCAGAGCTGATGCCAAGGTGAGCTCAGGTGAGCAGGCCAACCCAAAACTCTTCCTGAGGAAACACTGTTATTTTCCACCCTTTCCAGCACTTTGGAATGCCACAGAGATGCCTTCTCCCAAAACCATGTTTGCATACCTGGGCATCACAGAATAAAAGATTTGCCCTTAAGGACATACAGGGAACTGCCATTAATAGCTTTTATTGTCCTCATCATTAAGGTGATGCATTTTCCACAACAGCATTTGTACATTAGCAAGCAATGTTGTGCTGCTGCAGATTTATACGTGACTCATGGGGTTACAAACCCCCTCCCTGCCTCATTAGCTGGATGTCCTTGTGTCCCTGCACTGCTCTGCCATGGCCCTGTTCTTGCACTGTAAGCCTCACTGAAATCACATATCTGAATAACCATTCTGCTTTACAGCAGTGTTGATGACTCTAGTCTCCCTTACTAAAGTCAGACAGCGTACAGTACAGCTAGGCAACATTTTGTAAAGAGAGAATTCACTGCAAAGTATCCTCTTAGGGATACATAACTTTTCTAGAATTTTTGTGAAGTGCAGTTTGACATTACATTATGATTTTGGCTGAAATTATCATTGTACTATTTTGCTCATTTTGTAAAGAACACAGTCCAGAGGTACCAGGAAAATAGTGTTGAATACTTAGAAAAAGGAAATAGAATAGTACAGTTTATGATGAAGAAAATGGGTATGTCACCCAGAAAATAATTATTTTTCAATATTTCTGTTATTGCCACCAGAACAAAATAATCCATTACTCCCAGAGGTGTAAAACTCAGCAATTTAGAGAAGCTAAATGTTTGGGTATCACAATAAAAGTTGGGATTCTGATCTGGAAAAAAGACATCTAATGAATTTTAACAACAGAATCCATGTCTTTAGTGAAAATCTTGCCCTAAGAACTTTGATCTAGGCAACAAGATTTATCTGTAGACCAGTAAGAGGGACAATATTCCTATGCTTTTGGGGAGCTGTAGATGGGCTTTTGATTTCTCACCACTTTATTATGGGTCTCACATTTTTTGTTGTTTTTCTTTAAAGTCCCAGCTCCTGGATTCATGGGATTAAGTAAGAATCTAATCTTGCCATGTTTCAAAAGGTAAATTATCTTTTTGCACTGCTGGAGAAAATTGGAAATGTGGCCCAAGAAAATCAAGCAAATAATTTAAGGACACATGGTCATCAGAATTTGGAAGTTTCACCCATGATTTCAAGACTACAGCCAGATGATCATTTTGAATCTAGTTATGAGTAGAAGATTCCACAGAAGAAGTTTCTGGAGGCCAGTGCCCACCATCGAAGTTAGAAAGCAATACCCAGTGAAAACAAGAGCCTCTAGTGGGCAACATCCATGCACAGACCTTCAGCACCACGCAAAGGGCTGCTTCCATGGTGCGGCCACTCTGTGTAGCACCTGAGCAGCCAAGCAGCATCCGAGCATGTCAGAGGGTCATCACAACTGTTGAGTTCCCTTGGGTCTGTGGTGTCAGTGTAGCCTGGACTGGAGGGACATGGACCTAGACAGTTGTATGGCTATCTATGACAGAATAGCAATCTGAGAAGAGACATTGCTAACAACCTGCTTTATGCATCACACTTCATAAAAATCTAAAGTTTGTGTCACTGATGGTGTGGTTTTGTTCTTGTGGTTACCTCACACCTAAATGCCTGGAGACAGACAATCCACTGCCTTCTAGACAGAGGGACGGACATGGGACAGGCCCATGGTACTGTAATTCAGTGTCTTGCCTCTGATGGAAGGCGGAGACTTTGAAAGGAAACAAAATTGCCCCCTCATGAGGCCTGCACATAAGGACAATTTGCCTCTCCTTCAGGAAAAAAACTCTTTATTCTGTCCTTATTTAGCAAGAAGATTTTTTATTGGTGAAAGTTTTAACAACAGATAATTAAGTGGAATACTCTTACTGAAAAGGTTTTGCATCCTAAACCTTTCTTCCCAAGGGCTACAGACCTTATATACCTTTTCAATGAGATAGTTAATTAAACATTGTAATTATCCAGTAACAATTTATAGATTGTAGTGCTAATTAAGTGACAAACCAAAAGTAAGCCATTTGATGCTAGAGCAAAGGAGCTACAAAGAGGCTTAATAGGAGTGTATCCCTAGGAAAGAGTTACCCAATACTTCACTAGGATCTGCCAAGCTCCTTGGTAAATAGCTCATCACCTGTTGTGTTTTGTCTATTGTACAGCTTTCTTCCTTCATGTTTTCAGCAAAGACTCAGAAAGCGAAGGCAGGGTTTTAAAGTGAACATAAAAGCAGAAATATATGATGCAGAAACACATGGGGGAAAAAAAATCCACCAAGACCTCTCTCACTAAATAAAACTAAATGCAAAAAAGAAAAAACCTCTCTTTTTTATGGCGCACCCAAGAACAACTATTGCCTTTTGGAAATCTAAAAATAAAACTTAAAATAGATTGATTCAAACATATATCTTCTTGAAATGAAATAGTTAAAATACTCTGAGTCTTTAGAAAAACCTGAAATTGCTTTTCTTAACAACCTCATATTATTATTGCTAATAAATAGTCAAACTGTTGCTCTAAACTACAGAAGATGGGGGCTGAAAAATTATGAAGATTCTCTGAGAAAACACTGTGGTATTTTTCATGTAAAGGCCATGTAGGAAGTGTATAGGGGATATTAGAATTTTGATTTTTCAAAAAATATTTTCTCTGGAAAAAGCACCTTTCAAAGAAAAATAATTTATAGATATGAAAAGTACTCTTTATAAAGAGAGTATGACAACTCGTTTGTTTTCTATACAAAAAAGTAATGCTATAAAAAGTGTTTTCTTGTTGAATTTTCCACAAGTGCAATAACACAGTTGAATGCTAGTAAAATACATTTCATTGTTTTACAAAATTTTGCAGCCTAAAAGCATGTCCACTATAACTATTTCAGGCAAACATTCATAGTAGCAAAGGAGGCTAAGCAATGAATTCCATTTATTACTCTGTTTTCAGTCCTTTTCTGTTTGCTTGCCTCAGGGCATTTGTATGTGGGAGTAGTGTGTGTCCCTGTGCTCCTCAGACCCAACAAGTCTTGCAGTTATTTGTAGACCACATTCTGTGGCCCTGTCCTCCATAAAATCACAGACAATCTGATCTGGATTATTACAAGCACAGGCACATTCCCAAGCAGCAAGTTACTTACCTGACAAAGCTGAATCATGTAATAGGCTATTGCATCTTCCTACTCCAAGACTTGCAAAAGGCACCTGAGTTCAAATGGGAATAAATACCTTGCCAAAGACAAGCCAGAAAGGTCGGGAAGGGGGATAAAAACACATCTTGTTGTTCAATCAGATTTTGCAGAGTGGCCAGTTTGTTTCTTCTTGCTTTCTTTTTATTAGTTACTTTTGCTATAGCATAAAATTTAAGGAAATTATTACAATTCACAGGATGCTGCCAGGTCCAGGCCCTGCCAATATCTGAAGAGAGATTGCTGAGGTGAGATTGCACTCACTCCAGCAGAGTGGGGATTCATGTCTTTTTTTTTTCCCCCCTCTCAATGGGTCTTTTACAGTGACCATTCAGTGATCCTGATTCATCCACTCCAGAAGCCCTGGGTGGCCCTTAGGAGACTATCACATTTCAAAGACAAACTGCTGCTTGCTGATAAATGACAGTGTGGCACAGGGAACTGGAGACATGCTCATAGCAACAACCTCCTCCTCTTTACCTTCATCACCAGTGCGCTCTGTGCTAGGACATGAGGCAAAGGAGCTGTGGAATTGACTTACTACAGACCTGCTCGTTATATTCCCTTCAGTCCCTACGACAATCATGTTTGTAATGCACCAGTGGGATGTGCACTAGGAAAAGATCCCACTGTCTCTCTCCTATCACTACCAGCCCACAGCCACCACCTACAATTAACACGAAAGTTGCTCTTTTACATTTTGTCTGAACTTAGTTCAGCAGAAACGGTTTTTAGATATCCTTGACTTGCCAGACATCAGTCTGTTCCTACTCACTACTGCATTATCTCTTTTTCCTAACCTCTTTTTGACTCCTTTCTTAGCTCTGTGCATTTAACAGTAGTACTGAGAATGGAACCGACTTCCAGAGACCTTAATTTCATCTTCAAATGCTGTCAACCGGACTGCTTGCTAAAATCTAGCCATTGCTCCACACTTAGCTGACTTTAAACACTTTTTCCAAAGAGAGCATAGAAATCCTGGCCTTCCGTTGTTTAAGAGCCCTGCCTGATAGGCCCTGAATTCCAAGACTGAACTTTCAAGAAAAATCAAAAGGACATTTTCAGGAAGATAAACAACCGAAGCCTCTGAGAATTTGTCCAGCTTGGAGTTTCAGCAGGGAACTCCTTCTCTGTTGATAGGCATGTTTCTAATTATCCTCTCTCTCCCCCTTTCATCGCAGACTGACATGAGACTAAGTAGTGGTCAAATCCCTGCCCCACTCTGAAATGGTGAGTAAGACCAGCCACAGCTGCTGGATGCTCTCAAAGAAGGGACAGTGCTTGACCTGACTGGTACAAGGCACCTTCTTCTACCAAGCAGGAGACTCAAATGGAAGCTGCCTATGGAAGAAAGTTATATCCCCTGGGCATATCTCTCCCTTTGAGAAGGGCAACAAGTTCCTCAGGGTTTTTTGAATTTCAGGGGGTGGTGTTTCTGTCATTTGAGACAAAGAGTTACTCTTTCAGGTACTCCGTGTCTGGTCTATTGTCTCTCATGGGACCCAAATACCTGCGGGGGCCCAGCATGCTATGGCAGGTGAGTGGCATTATCCTACCTACATAGAAATTACCAGTTATAGGGCACTTTGCTTTCACTTCCTAAGCCAAACAAAGCAAAACACCACAATTAGTACACCATCTCAGCAAAAAGAGTGTTACCCTGGGCATCCAAAGCTCATCGGCTCATGACTTTCTGTTTAGCTATGGGACAGGTTGAGAAGCCCAAGCAAGCACTGGACAGGAAGCCATGAGCAAGGAAGCGCGCAGGAATCATACTAATCACAAGTACCAATTCCTTACCAGAAAGCTCTTCTGTGGAAAGAGTTGCCTCTATCACAGAGAGCCCAGCAAAGGCTGGAGATGATGTTCCTTCACCAGGAAAACGATCAAGGGTGGGTGGGTTTAAGCAGGGCTGGGCATGTCTGGATCCATTAGAGGACAACAGGAACTCTGTAGTCTGTACATGTTCCCCTGGCAACCCCAAGGAGAGCCTAACCGTGTGTGTAACTAAGCCTGGACAAGGCATGGCAGAAATTCCAGCCCCCACACATGGGGGACAACTCTCAGTGGAGGCACAGCTGTCAGGGGCACTGCAATTCAGTCTGTTGAACTGGCTACAATCCCTGGCTCTAACACAAACTTTCAGAATGACCTTGACCAGTCACTTAATTTCTGCATACCTCGTGGTTCAAATATTGCTTACTTGAGCTTGGATTGTAAAGTCTTTGCTATACCATTTCTAGGCCTGAGACAGTCTTTGCTGGGACACTAATAATATAATTCATATCTCAGCCTGACCAAGACCTCTGAGCTTGAATGTTGCAGCCTGCTAGTTGTAGGATATGTCTAAACTGCATGCACCTTGCAGCATGTCTCAGAGCCCTGATTTCCTGATTGTCCAAAGCATGAGCACCACTGCTTCCTTCCATGGAATACACCTCTTTGGACTGCTTGGCCCTCCAATTTAAACATTACATAAATGAGTTCTGCCGTTTCATCTGTGTGAAACTGGTAAAGTTCCAAAAAGCAAATGCAAGGTACATTTGCTGTACTGAACACAGGAAAACCCAGCTCCTGTTTTCAGCAAAAATTGTCTTATTTCACCATTTAATTAAGCATAAGCATGCAAGTCAATATCAGTTCTGGCACTATGACCTGGAATTAATGAAGGTACCAGTTAAAAAAAAGAACAAAAGGAGAAGGAAAACCCTACAGATTTACTTTTCACTTTTTTTTTTTCCCTTCTGTGGTGGGTTAACCAGTAATTGATAAGTGATCTCCCTGTCTTTATTCTGACCCACAAGTTTTTTCATCTTATTTTCTCCCCCTGTCCTGTTGAGGGAAAAGAGTGAGAGAGTGTCTTGATGAGTATCTGGCAGCCAGCCAATGTTTAACTCCCACAACCTTCAAATTGATTTCTTCACAAAACTGTTAAAATTTATTTGATTGATTTTCCAATCTATCCATAAAAGACCAAGATTTATTCACAGCTAATCAATTCCAATGTTAGAACTTAATTAAAGAGGCAGCGTTAGTACAAAATAATGCTGCTTCTGCTGAACTTATTCCTTTAAAAGATTATATGCTCTATGATATGCATATTAACAGTGGAAAAGGGGAATGTAACTAAGTTCAGCTAAAAAAGCTAACATTATACATTATACAAGATTTAATTAGTTCCCTACCACCCCAGTGAGTTCAGGGCACGAATTCTGTTAAATACACATTTAAACTTACTGTGGGCTGCAAGTGGTCCTGTATCTGTACATCAGACATTCCCACTACAGACATGCAAAAGAGCACAAAAATGAAAATCAAAACCAGATTGAAATCAATGGCATTGATTCAGGTTTGCTGCTTCTGTAAGTAAGCCGATGCACTTGGGATTCCTTGCAAGTTCTGCTGGACTAAGTAACAAAGAAAGAATGTGCTTATTTGCAATAACGCCATTACTCTGTTAGTCATTATAGAATCATAGAATCATAGAATCATTAAAGTTGGAAAAGACCTCTAAGATCATCAAGTCCAACCACCAACTAACACCACCATGACTCCTAAACTAGGCCCTGGAGTGCTATGTCTACACCTTTTTTGAACGTCTCCAGGGTTGACGACTCCACCACCTCTCTGGGGAGCCTGTTCCAATGCCTAACTGCTCTTTTGGTAAAGAAATTCTTCCTGATGTCCAGACTAAACCTCCCCTGATGCAACTTGAGGCCATTTCCTCTCGTCCTATCGCTAGTTTCTTGGGAGAAGAGTCCAACACCCGCTTCACTACAACCTCCTTTCAGGTAGTTGTAGAGAGCGATAAGGTCTCCCCTCAGCCTCCTCTTCTCCAAACTAAACAGCCCCAGTTCTCTCAGCCGCTCCTCATAAGACTTGTTTTCTAGACCCTTCACCAGCCTCGTTGCCCTTCTCTGGACACGCTCCAGCACCTCAGTGTCCTTCTTGTACTGAGGGGCCCAAAACTGAACACAGTATTCCAGGTGCGGCCTCACCAGCGCCGAGTACAGGGGCACAATCACTTCCCTACTCCTGCTGGTCACACTATTCCTGATACAAGCCAGGATGCCGTTGGCCTTCTTGGCCACCTGGGCACACTGCCGGCTCATGTTCAGCCGGCTGTCGACCAGCACCCCCAGGTCCTTTTCTGCCGGGCAGCTCTCCAGCCACTCTTCCCCAAGCCTGTAGCGTTGCATGGGGTTGTTGTGACCAAAGTGCAGGACCCGGCACTTGGCCTTGTTGAACCTCATACAGTTGGCCTCGGCCCATCGATCCAGCCTATCCAGATCCCTCTGCAGGGCCTTCCTTCCCTCGAGCAGATCGACACTCCCACCCAGCTTGGTGTCATCTGCAAACTTGCTGAGGGTGCACTCAATCCCCTCATCCAGATCATTGATGAAGACGTTGAACAAAACCGGCCCCAGAACTGAGCCCTGGGGAACACCACTCGTGACCGGCCGCCAACTGGATTGAACTCCATCACCACCACTCTCTGGGCTCGGCCATCCAGCCAGTTTTTTACCCAGCAAAGTGTATGCCCATCCAAGCCGTGAGCTGCCAACTTGTCCAGGAGAATGCCGTGGGAGACCATGTCAAAGGCCTTACTAAAGTCCAGGTAGACAACATCCACAGCCTTGCCCTCATCTACTAGGTGGGTCACCTGGTCATAGAAGGAGATCAGGCTGGTCAGGCAGGACCTGCCTTTCATTAAGCCATGCTGACTGGGCCTGATCCCCAGGTTGTCCCGCACCTGCCTGGTGAGCTCACTCAAGATGAGCTGCTCCATCATCTTCCCCGGCACCTGGGAAGTTAGTATGCCTCTGCTTCGCCAAAGATCAGAGTTTGAATCCTGCCCAACTGTCCAAGCTTACTTCTCCAGCCATTCTTTTCTTCAGCTGTTAATTCTTTATTCTCCAGACACCTATGGAAGGGTCAGAGAATATGAAAACTGCTCCACAGCTCAGAAAAAAACACAGGTGCTAGACAGACAGACGGGCCTAAGTTGCAAAAGCATGGCCTAGAGCTAAGCTCCCATTGTGTTTGGCTCTGTTTGTTCTGAGGGGTGAAAAAGCTGTTCTTGCTGACTAGCCTACCATTCCTTCTCCAGGTCTACCCGGGTGCAGATGTTAGATTTTTTATTTCTTAATTTGTTTAGGCATCTGATTCTTACTCACATCAATTTCCATGCTGCATCTCCACAAGCATATGTAGTTTTCTAGAGGTTTTAGCATTTTATCCTTCATGAAATCCCATATTGTCAAATTGACCTCTCCAACACTGCAACAAGCACACTGGTATGCATAGAATTAAGCAGAACTAATGACACTGTGATATACTCTGCTGTACAGACAGGACAAAGCTGTTGCCAGAAGGTTTGGCCTTGGAAACACAATGCAGCTAGAGAAGGGAAATAAGAAAGTATGTTGATCACAAAAGATGGTCTCAGTGCACAGCAGTATAAATATAGTGCACAGCACTATAAATATAAGTGAGACCCTCATCTGAGGCACAGCCCCATGGCTTACAATTTCTTTTTGAGTGCCTGCACTCCCATGTCAAAAGACCTGTCCAGCTCCATGCCAAGATGTGGACAGGTACAACCCTGCTCAGCCCTCCCTCATTTCCGTGGGGCAAAATGGGGCCACAGCATTCTCTAGCAAGATTCTTGACATAGACAACCCTGGGCAAGACCACAACAAGTGCCAGTCCCTGCATTTGAGATTTCACCTAAAGAGTTTTCTGTGAAACAGTGAAACACTTGAGAATTCAGTACTCATGGTACAATCCAGTTATGACTTTCATGAAGGGAGACAGGGGTCTCTGGGTGGGATGATGAGCCAAGGACACAGTTGCCTGAAGTTAATAAGAGACCCCCTGAGATATTTTCACTCCCTTGTGCCATGGGATGGAGGACACTGACACGTTGATACAGAGAGTCCCCATACGTCATAAGGTAAAAAACAAAGCTCTTTCTTTCAAAAGCAGGACTCTCTATTGCCACCTCCCATTGTCCAACTGAAGGATTGACTGCTCTGACTTCAGGACTATCTGAAGATGTGACTAACATCTCATCCTCTCTGGGAATGAGAGGAGGAAAAACTCCCTGATTGCTACGCTATTGAAACTGGTACTGTGTCTCTCAGAGGTTTTGGTTTTGATTAATTCAAATGTATTGCAGGGGCCCATTTAAAGAACAGCATTGGAAAATGACAACAATGAGATTATTGGAAAACTGGGGGCTCAGAGAAAATGTTTGTGGAGATCCAAATGATTCTTCCAGGGCTCAGAGAAGTAGATAAGGTGGTTTTGAGCCAGATGAGTTCTAAATTAGCCTTGAGTAAAAATTCATCCCGGTCATAATTTAAGATCACTATAGCAACACAATCACACTTGTCAAGTATGCAACATTATAAAATTACAGCAGACTTTGCCAGCAAAAATCTGTTTTCTTCCCTTTTTTTTTAAAATAGATTTAAATCTGTATTATGAAAGCGGCAGCAGTTGTTCAGGTTCAAGATCTGATTTTGTTCTGTAGTTAAGGAAAAGCCATGAGAGTCATATGCTAGTTAAATTCTCAGCAGGTATCTCCTGGAATACGGAAACACCGTGTTTTCTAAGGGATCCATGAATTTTTACATGGCAGGAACAAATGATACAGTAAGATAAGGATGAAAGGTATGATGCAAGGAGACTGTGTTGGGTCAATTGTGCAGTGGGAGGGAAGACTGAGAAGGTGTGCTAAAGCAAATCCTTCCCCACAGACTTTCAGCCATTTGTTCAAGGGGAAGGTATACACTTTACACAAGAGCAGAAACAACACCTTTGTTTTGGATTCTGTACAGTTCTTCTGGATACAGAGCTGAGGAGCCAGAGTAGGAACCTTGCACTATGCCCTGTGATGTGCACCACCCAATACCTCAGCTACAAATGAAGCTTCTCAGCTCATTTCTTCCCCATGCTTTAAGCACAGATGAGTTCCTGAGACAGGACTGCAAACAGTTCAGCCACGGTCTTGCTTCTTTTGACAGCAGCAAAGCTCCAATGGGCCTCCGTGGGAACACTGCTGGGAGACCCAATGCACAGAACACAGCGCTGACAGCATGTTAAATGCAGCACCCTTATTGGGGCTGGCGCACTCAGCTTCCTCGCACAGGAGTTTTACTGGCTTTACATAACACCTTTGCTGCAGCCTTGCAGGCATCTATATCCACTAAACACATATACCTGGGCTGGTGCCAAACCCAAAGATAACCTTGAACCGGTGCCAGACTTGAGAAAATCCTGCAGACTCATCTATGTCTGCAATCAGGATTTCAGAGTGTACAGGCACATGCTTCTATTTACAGAAGCTTTGGGGAGCTCTGAACCTGGGATGTTCAAATGAAAAGAGGGGGTCCCAATTTTCTTGTTCTCCTCTTCTCTAAGGAAAGTTCATTCCCTGCCAGCCACAGAACAGGGGGTAAAACAGCCAGATCATTTCATACACTGCACATTCCATGACATTTTTTCTGTCACACAAGTGACATGGTGTGCACAACAGTCTTGGGCAGCTCTCAGACCAGCCTTCCCATCTTGTAGAATGAGAATGCACTGGGATGGAAACCTACTGGTCCTGGAGGCTGGATAAGGCACAGATAAATGTTTGCAATGTCACTTGTTCCAGCAGGAGAACAAGCGGCTCTAGAGGGAAGTGACTTGAGAAAGTAGCAGGCAAGCTGTTCTGGGCGGAGGGCTGGAAGATGAGCCTCAACAGCATGCTTTCAGCGTCACTTCTAGGAAAGGGAGAAAGAAAAAGTGCCTCCCCCTCCAACCCCCCTGATGGCTTGCAGCAACAGACATACCTGGATTTAACAGAAGACAAGGACATCTATCCTTAGTAAAGCCTTTGACATGGTCTCCCACAGCATTCTCCTAGAGAAGCTGGCAGATCATGGCTTAGACAGGTGTACTCTTCGCTGGGTAAAAAACTGGCTGGATGGCCAAGCCCAGAGAGTGGTAGTGAATGGAGTTCAATCCAGTTGGCGGCCGGTCACGAGTGGTGTTCCCCAGGGCTCAGTTTTAGGGCCAGTCATGTTTACTATCTTCATCAATGATCTGGATGAGGGGATTGAGTGCACCCTCAGCCAGTTTGCAGATGACACCAAGCTGGGTGGGAGTGTCGATCTGCTCGAGGGAAGGAAGGCCCTGCAGAGGGATCTGGATAGGCTGGATCGGTGGGCCGAGGCCAATTGTATGAGGTTTAACAAGGCCAAGTGCCGGGTCCTGCACTTTGGTCAAAACAACCCCATGCAACGCTACCGGCTTGGGGAAGAGTGGCTGGAAAGCTGCCCGGCGGAAAAGGACCTGGGGGTGCTGGTCGACAGCTGACTGAACATGAGCCGGCAGTGTGCCCCGGTGGCCGAGAAGGCCAACAGCATCCTGGCTTGCATCAGGAATAGTGTGGCCAGCAGGAGTAGGGAAGTGATTGTGACCCTGTACTTGGCACTGGTGAGGCCGCACCTCAAATACTGTGTTCAGTTTTGGGCCCCTCACTACAAGAAAGACACTGAGGTGCTGAAGCGTGTCCAGAGAAGGGCAACGAAGCTGGTGAAGGGTCTGGAGAACAAGTCTTATGAGGAGCGGCTGAGGGAACTGGGGTCATTTAGTGTGGAGAAAAAGAGGCTGAGGGGGGACCTTATCGCTCTCTACAACTGCCTGAAAGGAGGTTGTACTGAGGGGGGTGTTGGTCTCTTCTCCCAGGTAACTAATGATAGGATGAGAGGAAATGGCCTCACATTGTGTCAGGGGAGGTTTAGATTGGATATTAGGAAAAGTTTCTTTACTGAAAGAGTAGTCAAGCATTGGAACAGGCTGCCCAGAGAGGTGGTGGAGTCACCATCCCTGGAGGTGTTCAAAAAACGTGTAGATGTGGCACTTTGGGACATGGTTTAGGAGTCATGGTGGTGTTGGTTGATGGTTGGACATGATGATCTTAGAGGTCTTTTCCAGCCTTAATGATTCTATGATTCTATGATCTTACTCTCGATGGAACTTCTTAGTGAGGGGGAGCTGGTGCCATTTGTAGACACCCCTTTGCTACACAGCTAATGCAGCAGTTGGTAATTTGTGGCTGTCAATACCATTCACAAGTGCAGCAGTGTTCAGCTGCTCCATCAGTGCTTCCCTTCCCACCTGTACAGAAGTAACAATCCACCTGCAAACTGGATGGAATTGCCCTGTAGTCAGCCTGAACACCACTGCCTGGATCCAACAAGTCATCCACCCTGCAAGTGTCTGATGATCTTTAAGTGATATTCGTTGGCTCCATTTTTTAACTTGAAGGCCTTTGATTAAGCAGTGAACTTAACTACTCTCAAAATCAAGTTACTTCAAGGCATACATAGTCAGTCTTCCTCCATACTCCTTTTTCTTGAGCATACTCGCTGGGATTTGTCTCTTAGCACCAGCATTACAACTGTGAGTTTGCTGTGGCCCTGCTACACAGGTGCACAGTGTTGCAGAGTGTATCTGCACCTCTGTAGTTACAGGAGACACTGATCCAGCACCCATCATTACTCTGATTTCTCTCTTCCATGCTGAAAGGGCTCTTCACTTCCCTAAACACTCACAGCTTAGGGAATCCCTTGGGATCCCTTGAGATCAGGTGGGACCATCCCTTGGGAACCTCTGTTTTGCTACTGTTCTCTTCCATGTTTTTGTAAGGGGTAATGGGTAGAAACAAGGAGGAAAGTAGAGTTTTCTTATTAAGATTTCCCCAGGACTGATAATTATGTGAATGACTTGCCTTGTTATGTGACAGTCTGATCTTTCCCTAGACTGACACCTTTACACCACAGATCTCTATCTGAAAGTCTTCCACCACCAGCATCTTCCTCACAGCCTCACTTGGAGACAGCTGGTCTGTAGCACTCAGCTGCAGGGAGACAGAGAGCAGCATTTGCTTTGAAAAGCTTCCACTCATTCCACCAACAGCCAGCTGCTCACTTTTCAGCCTGCCTTGCTGCAAGTAGGATCCTGGAGAGCAGCAGGGACTAGATGCTCTCCACCGTGACTGGCATTCATCTGTCCTGAAGAACAGCATGCCATCAATACCATCTATACAGCTTCACACACTCTTATTTCTTCTCTGTCAGGATACAGAAAAGACAAGTCCAGGCTGGATGGGTATCAACCATTGATTTATTTATCTCCCATCACAGTACAAAAGCAGGCTGTTCTACCCAAAATTACACCCAGAGCTCTAGAAAGAGCGTTTGTATCTGAAGCTGAGGAGGATTAGTGGGTGGAAAAGGATTTGTCAAAACAGCAATTGCTGCACTGAAGGATATGAGGGCCTGGCCAGACTCTGTCTCTCCACCTGAAATGGTAGAGCTAAATTATTTTTTTCCACTTTGAATGCACTGTCAACAACTTATACTATATTCCAGCTGCCTGCAGGGATGTGTAGCAGCAGGCAGAGGTTCTTTCTGCTTGCATTATGTTTTTCTAGTGCTCAGTCTTATCCCTGAAGACCAATGTTGTTGAAAATATGTCACTGCTGCATTTTCTCATACTGCACATAAACACAGGAAGATACAAGTACTTAAACTGCTACTGTGGATAATGATCTAACTCACACCAAACCAGCTCCTCTTACTTTCGGCAGAGGAACAACTAGTCCACACAGGAAGTGGCAGAAGCAGACCCTCTGGGTCTAGTGCCCTCACACAGCAGCTCAGGAAGAAGAAAAGCAGAACAAACGTAGGCACTGCCTACAGCGAACCACCTAAGAAGTTAAGTCCAGGGCAAGCTGGAATCAGTGGCCATGTTGCCCAGAGTTCCCAGAGCAGGCCTCAATGTCCTCTGTGGGACTGGGGAACTGCACTAGAGAAACTAGGTCGGTAATAATGAACAAAAGAGTAAAAATGCTTTCTAAAATGGCTACTATTAAAAATCTACATGAAGAACAGCCATGTTTTGACCAAAATACATGCCCTCAGCAAAGTGTTTGTTTAGATCTAGCAATTTTTGTCCTCGAGACCTGGTAGGACCCTGAGGATTTTCAAGTATCTGGTTGCAAACAAAACACTAGAAATAAAAACATTCTTCTGTTAAACCTAAAGGCCTGGCTAATGTAAGCTGCATTAAATACCTCCCTAAAGTAGGTAGCACAGCTCTGCCACTTGAAGTGAGGCATACTTAACCATTCCTGGTTGGGAGCCTGAGAAATTTCAGCAGGATATTAAATAAGGATCTCAGCTGCTATCGACAATACAAATCCATGGACATCAACAGGTGAGCTGGCCTAAATGATCCTCTTGATAGTGAAGTGTCTACTGCCTTTAGCTCCTTGTTGTGTTCTCATGCTGATGAGCATTTCTCTGCTGTCCTACCAAAGGAAACAATAAATGAAAAGTTTTACTTAGTAGAAAAGATGTCAAATGTTTCCCTCTTCTTGCCTAGGCATTTTCCCTCATTATTAGTAGGGTGTACTCAAGCAAGCCAGATGGCTTTGCATTGTCCTCTTAAGTTTGACTAACGTCAAAACCACTTAAGTGATGACAACTGGTTTGTACAGTCAAATACTCAGAAATTACCATCATAAACCATTTCACTTCACACCAGGAAATTTTGTCCAACATGAACAATTTCCATGTGCTTCCATAGTCAAAAGACACATCATCTACTCCCTTCTTTCTCTGCACATGTGCTGAAAGATTCATGTTGTATTAAGAAACATGTTGAAAATGTTTGCCCTAATGTCTAGCCGCTGTGGAGAATAGGTTATCAGGAAGAATGTGAAAAATTCAGTAGACTGCTGCCTCTGCTGATGCCCTTTTTACTGTCCATTTAGAAATACAGAAAACATAAGAACTGTTATACTTGGGCAACTATTTTTGGGCACTCTGAGTAGCCCCAACGGCAACAGCTCAGAGTCCTGGAGATGATACAGAAGCTGAGGCAGTACAGCTGCGCTCACAGGCAGCCCTTGAGGGTGGTCAGCTTGATATGCTACAACACTCCCATGGTCATGTATGGGGGCAGGACACTTCCTGTATGGGGAATCCAATACCAAACTTTCCCACCAAGATCCAAGTGTTCATGAAAGAGAGAGAGAGGAGAGTGGAAGACTGGGATGGCTCCTGTCGGCATACTTGAGCAAGATGAGCTCAAGCTACTTGAACAAGATTGGCAAGAATATAGTTCATAAATGTCTGTTTGTTCCACATTGATTTGTGTACAGTGAATGATTGCCGCATATGTATTTTATGTAATTCAGGATGTTATTTCTTCTGAGTGCCGAACACTTCACTATCAAGAAATCTCTGATTTTTAATAGGAATGTTATTGTTTGCCTGCCTGCCTGTCTCCATTGAGCTCTCTCTCCTCACAAAGACAATCAAACAATCAAAAGACAAAGGAGGAACTTCACAACAGGGAAGGAGAAATGTTTTGAAGAGGGAGCTTTTGTTTCATTTAATCTCATTGTTTATAAATAGCTCTCCAACTAAGCATTGGTGTCAGCCACTCCTCAGATGGACCTCAGTGAAGAATAGATGTGAAAAGAACAGGGCCAAATGGACTGCAAGCTGATGAGACAGGATGAGGATATGCACGCCGCAGGCACATGTGGGTCTCAGAGTGCCAGCAGACTGAAGTGTGGACAGGGAGGTAAGAGAAGCCACTTTCCCAGTTCTAGAATGAAAATAGTTCTCTCCCAGCTCATGAGGAGGAGGCTGGCAATGCACTTGTAGATCCAATGTCTCCTCTGCAACAAAGTCTGTCCCATCTGTCAATATCCCAAAAGCCAGAGATATTCAGGTGCTGCCATGACCCTGAATGGATATTTTGGCTGGGTCAACTGTGATACCACACATCCTTGTAAGGAATATCAGCAAGCTTCCTTCAGCAGAATGAGAGTGAAAGGTCCTTTTAAATATGCTTCTACCAAAAGTCAGTGTCATCTCCTCTGTAAGTGCCCTCGTTCATGACATCTGAGACTATGCTTTCTGAGGAGCTAATTCTGGCAGGCACATCCCTGGTCCACGACAAAACTGTGGATTGTGCTGATGCCTCCTCTGATTGACGTTATCACATCCTTTGAGCCTGCAAATGCTCTGAAGGAGCCAGTGATATGGGCATGACAAATGGATACCAGTAAGCTGTCACCTCCTTCCCCACGTTTTAGCTCTGTGTGTGCTTGCATGTACACCACCTATTTGAAAACAGCTCACTGCCTCTCTGCAGTGATCAGAGACCTATACTGGGCCTAATGCTTTTCTCCAGCCTCAGACCTAGTAGCTTTGGATATCCATCTTTCATTTGGCATTGCATTCAATCTCTGCGTGTCAGCAGCTCATTCGGGTGCTTCACAATGCACGGGCCTGTCAATGGCAGCATGCAGGTGGCAGCATGAGAGCCTGCCTGCTGAATTGTATTGACAGCAGGCCCTACACAGACAAAGGAGAGGTTATGGTTATGTGAGTGTGGAGAAAGCCCTCTTCTCCCACCTGCAAAGGCCTGGACTATCTGCACTGTTCCTTGCAGCAGGGACTCTGCACTTTTTCAGACACTTTCTAGTTAAGATGAAGAAACTGTAAAATGGTATCCTGTAACTCCGCTGGTGATGAGTAGTGTGACTTGTCTAGTAGCTGTCCTCTGACGAGCTCTGAATTGTCATGGAAAGGATAGAGTTCAGCAGCACATACAAATCCATGCATAGTGCTGTTCAAAGACTGACTACGGACCACCTGGAAATTAATGTCACTGTGCAAACAGAAGATTGGCAAATTACGGAGACTGTGCAGAGAAAGAGCCAGAGGGGACACTGCTTTTTGTTGGGCAAGATTGTGTCAATACGGGTTGATTAAAGTTGATAGCTCTTCTGTCTCCAAGCCTGTCACAAATTGCAAGGTTTGAGAAAAGCTTTTCACTCTATTGTTTAGTACAGATATTAACTAAAGGCTTGCTTTTGTCAAGGAATTATCTACCAGTATGTATGTCTTGTTCGCTGCCACAATTTTTGCTAAGTGCTAAAAGAAGTAGGTTTTTTCTGTTGTTGTTATTTAATGTGTGATTTTTGTGTCAAATTACTTTCTAGATTCATGACTCAGGTGTAATTTTGGTGACACAAAGCTGATCCATTTTGCACTTCATTTACCATTCCTCTCATCACAGCTATAATTCTATTAAGTCAAGTATCAGGCTGATTATTCTGCAAGTAACAATAATGTGTGTACTCATCTTTAGTAGAATGATGCTGATTTTATTGTCATCTTCAAGCCTTTATTAATATCTTTCCTGTATGTGTGAATATGATCAGGGGACTGGAGCACCTCTCTTATGAGGAAAGGCTGAGAAACCTAGGTCTGTTCAGCCTAGAGAAGACTGAGGGGGGATCTTGTTACTGCTTATAAATATCTGAAGGGTGGGTGTCAAGTGGATGGGGCCAGACTCTTCCCAGTGGTGCCCAATGACAGGACAAGGGGCAATGGGCACAAATTGGAACACAGGAAGTTCCAGCTGAACATGAGAAAAAATTCTTTACTCTGAGGGTGACAGAGCATTGGAACAGGCTGCCCAGAGAGGTTGTGGAATCTCCTTCTCTGGAAATATTCAAAACCCGCCTGGACGCGGTCCTGTGCACCCTGCTCTAGGTGTACCTGCTCAAGCAGGGGGGTTGGACAAGATGATCTCCAGAGGTTCCTTCCAACCCCTACCATTCTGTGATTCTGTGATTCTGTGATGTAGTGTTTGTTCCAAAGAATTTTGTTCCAAGATTCCAAATATGTATATAATTGTACACTAATGTAAGTTCTATACACAGAGAGAACAAAAGAGATCCTAAATGAAAACTGCTTTTCAATACCAAATATTTTTTTTTTTTCTTTGCAGCAGGGAGAGATGGTCAAATATATTATTTCAATTCTTTTCATACTGCATTACTTTCAGTGCAATGTCAAGAATACAAATGACTATTTATAGCATAATTAATTCTATTAAAGCTGCTGGCAATTAACTTTGCCATTGCGGAAAACACTTTTGTCAGCAGAAGCCAAGGCCCTGGTGTCTGGAGGGAATAGAGGTAAGTACTGTTGGCCCACAGGAACCAGAAGTTGTCTAGTGTCCAGGGGCACAAAGAGAGTTGACTGAACAGTTCCTGTGGGCAGACTAATCAGGGTTTAATATACAGTGGTGTGCCAGAGCTTATGGCATTTCTGCTAAACCAGCCAGGCTCTAGCACTGGAAGAAACATGATGTTTATGATCCTTCTGGGAAAAGTCTGGGCAGTATGCAGGAGCAGAAGCTGTCACTGAATGTTATCACAAGCAGCCTTGGGTGGAGAGTGGAGGTTAAGAAGAAGTGAAGGAAAGGAGGGAGAAAATAGGCTTTAGAACACCTCCTTTTGATGGAGTTTTTGTGTTTTCTGTATATCATGATATTCTGACTCGGCAGCAAAAATCACTAAGATGTGGCTAGCAGAATTTTTTTCTGGAACTATAAGGATCAGACCAGGAGTATCGAGAATGGCTTGCACAGTCAGGGCAAAATCTTCAGCAACCTCATCTAGTAACAGTTCCTATGGGGGGACCAACATAAACAGATGCCCCAAGTATACAGACTAAGGAGGCTTGTCAGGAATGGAAAAACAATGGGGCCCTGGGCTCCTGCTGCCTTCACAGCAAGGTAGTATCCTTTGAGGGGCAGACGGTGGTAGTAGACACCATGGGCACACTTTGGCTGAAAACCAAGATGGAGTCAGAATACACTTGCATCTGGACTGAGGAAACTGGATGCAGACACAGAACATGAGTTGCCTGAAGATAAGCTGAGTGACTAAAATGTTAGATTTCCACCATTACCTAATGCCCAGCTGTGCAAACACTTCTGCACTGGGATAGCAGGAAGGATTCATCTACTGCACAGCATTGCCCACTAGTCTGCAAAATAGACTAGGTGCTGGGAGGAAATGTCAAGAGTAAGATCCTCCTCTAAATCCATGTTTGCTTAATAATTTCTCAAGCATTCCCTTAAAGGCAAAATATGAAGTTTAAGTAAGCCTTTTTTTTGAGTCAGGATAGCTGTTACTTGCTGCTATTAACATCTCGGGAAACTCCAGATTGGATGCGAAACATTCTTGACATAATGCTGTTCAGTCAGGGAGGCATCTGGAAGGAAGCTGGAATCTACCTGGCAGGTAGCTCCTGACTGCTCATGGGATTGTAAGAAACTAGGTTTAGGTGTAATCTGTCATCCACTCTGTTAACTGTACCTAAAACAAGATGATCTGGAAAGCAGGATACTACTGGGAGAACCTGGAGATGTCTCTGCTACTATGTGCCTTTGAAGAAGACTTTCCCAGGTCAGGTGATATTTCCTCCCTTCAGAACGACTGCACGTGGCTGTGGATTTATTCCATGGGCTCTTGAGCTTGGCAGAGGCCTGGTGGTGTTGCCACAAGTGAATGGGTAAAACAGGGTTTTGTCCTGCCTTCATGCAGCCAGGCCAGCAATCCTGAGCTCAGCAATTCCCACAGAAGTTAACAGGAGAGATCAGGCTGATGGTTTGATTACAAAGTGCTGTGTGTTCTTTTGGAATTGAAGGCTGTTTTTCTTTGTGTGAAATGGATTTTTTCCTGTTTATTGCAATCTAAGCCCCAAACCTGTTAGGCAGCGGCTAAAACCTTCCAGCATCACAAGTGAAACAGACAATGGCAAATGGCAAAACAAATATATACTAAAAAAAATTCTGCTGACAGATCTTCAGATTCAGATCTGAATTATTCTTGGAAAAGAAGAAAACTATTTTTGATGGGTTTGATTCTCCATCCCTGACAAGAACTGAAATCCATTTCAAGCAATGGAATCACACCAGGGTGAAAGCTGAATTAGTGAAGAGTCACAGAGAGAGTGAATGTGTACCTGTGGGCGCACCAACAAATGCACAAGTGCACTGAAATATCCATGTGGAAACTCTTCTTTTCAGCTTACTACTCTGTGCACAGCCCATTCTCCCTAGACACAACCTCTAACAAGATGCTTTAATATTCACATGAAAAATTGATCTGATCCAGAAAAATTAGAGCAATTCACTGTAATTACTTGTCTTAGCTTCACAGTGCTGCTGATGCTGGCCTCAAATGCACATGTTCCAGCTCTAAAAATAGCCCATCTTAAAAAGGTACAGAGGAAAAGTGCACCATCTAGAATTTAGGCAGTGATCTTGGTTAATCAGTTCCCAGAAAACATTTCCCCTAGTGATAATATTTTGACAAACACAAATAATTCTTGCTACTCTCAGTAATGGAGTAGGTGGACAGTTACATCTAGATCAGTGGTTTTGTGGTTTGTTTGGCCTGGGATGCTCAGAAGGAGAACAAAAGATTCCCAAGAAACTTTCTAAGAGGGTGCACAATCTCTTCTCCTTGGCAGACTGTTTCCTGAATAGCTTTTTGTACTCTGGATATCCAGAATGCAGATTCTTATTCACCATAAATCAATATTTTTCCAACAAAACTATATTGATTTGAGGTCCCACACATCAACCATTGTAAACTCTTCCCTCCTTCTTGGTGCATATAACTGGCTGAACGGCAGAGCTCAGAGGGTTGTGATCAACAACACAGAGTCTGGTTGGAGGCCCGTAACTAGCAGTGTTCCCCAGGGATCTGTACTGGGTCCAGTCGTGTTCAATATATTCATCAATGACCTGGACGAAGGGATAGAGTGTACCCTCAGCAAGTTTGCCGACGATACCAAACTGGGAGGAGTGGCTGACAAGCCAGAAGGCTGTGCTGCCATCCAGCGAGACCTGGACAGGCTGGAGAGCTGGGCCGAGGGGAACCAAATGAAATTCAACAAGAACAAGTGTAAGGTCCTGCACCTGGGGAGGAACAACCCCATGCACCGGTACAGGTTGGGGGTTGACCTGCTGGAAAGTAGCCCTGCTGAGAAGGACCTGGGAGTGCTGGTGGACAGCAGGCTGATCATGAGCCAGCACTGTGTCCTTGTGGCCAAGAAAGCCAACAGTATCCTGGGGTGCATCAAAAGGAGTGTGCCCAGCAGGTCAAGGGAGGTTATCCTCACCCTCTACTCCATCCTGGTGAGGCCACATCTGGAGTACTATGTCCAGTTCTGGGCTCCCCAGTTCAAGAAGGACAGGGAGCTCCTGGAGCAAGTCCAGTGGAGAGCCACAAAGATGATTAGGGGACTGGAGCACCTCTCTTATGAGGAAAGGCTGAGAGACCTAGGTCTGTTCAGCCTAGAGGAGAGAAGACTGAGTGGGGATCTTGTTACTGCTTATAAATATCTGAAGGGTGGGTATCAAGTGGATGGGGCCAGACTCTTCCCAGTGGTGCCCAATGACAGGACAAGGGGCAATGGGCACAAATTGGAACACAGGAAGTTCCAGCTGAACATGAGAAAAAATTCTTTACTGTGAGGGTGACAGAGCATTGGAATAGGCTGCCCAGAGAGGTTGTGGAATCTCCTTCTCTGGAAATACTCAAAACTAGCCTGGATGCAGTCCTGTGTGCCCTGCTGTAGGTGTACCTGCTCAAGCAGGGGGGTTGGACAAGATGATCTCCAGAGGTTCCTTCCAACCCCAACCATTCTGTGATTCTGTGAAAAGAGCCATGGCTAAAAATGGGTGTGGGAAGCACTCTTCCATGCCAGTGTCCTCTCACAATATTTGTGTCTTTGAAAATTGCTCTGGGATATTGAGTCTGAGGAGAAATCTTGAATCCCATTTCCAGGATCACCTCACCTGGAGGAATGGAGAAATTTGTTACTTGTCTTGTTACCCAAATTACCCACAAAATCACCCACAAAAAAACATAGAATGTTTTAAGTAAGGAGAATGGAAGAATTTGTCTGCTGTATTGTAAGTACTAGTAACAACGTTACTAGATTTACAGACTAAGAGTTGGTGGCAAGCCATGTTTGCATCAGCATCCACTTTTTAAAAACAACGTGAAGTTTCTCTCTCTCTCACACCCAGTTATCAAGCTGTCAAGTTGCCTACACAACTTCATGGGTGAGATCCAGTCCTTCAAGGAAACCCACATCCTGCAGATTGCTTCTAGGAAAGGCAAAATGCTTCAGGACTTGTCTGAAACCAATGACTCCCTTCCAGAGGTGGACCTGGTGTGCAAGGACCACAAGATTTGCTCCCAAAGCTATTTCGGTATTTCACACCACCAGCTTTGCAAGCCTTGCCTTTTCTTTACCTCTGGACCCCATTCTCTCCTTCCTCTCCCTGATTCTTTTTTTTAAAAAAAAAAAAAGTGAGTCTGCCACGGTCAACTGAATGGCTGCCACCCCAAGCCATCATGACCCTTCAGCTTCACCATCTTTAAAACCACCACCAGCAGAAAGATGAGAATGCATGGCTCTAGTCTTTGTCTTCCAGATGTATATGTCCAGGGAGTGAAAACACATGCGAGTCCTGAGAAGTACCTTTGGTGGCGAGAATTATCTTGGTGGAAGCTCCCCTTCTACCTGCAGTCTGCACTGCAAGAGGCAAACATTTACTCATGCGGGATAAAGCCAGAGATGGTCTGCAAACACCAGCGAGTTGGAGAACAATTTTTTTGCTTCAGGAAGATTTCCTTCCTTCTCTTGAGAGGTGCTGATTTGCCTGTGCTGTTCTAGCTAGGTTGTTCGTCTGATTTTATCAGCCTCTGGAATCTGAGTTGGGAGGTCAGCCTGGGAGTGCAGTTTTCTATATTGGGGTCCAGCACTGTTTAGCACTTTCTAGTTCTGGGTCCTCTTAAGCTAAGCAGTTGATGTGGAGCACCCTGGCTGCAGATACTTGTCTTCACATCTTGTGCTTCTCATGGAGTCTCCACACAAGCCCTTTCCCCTGCTAGGTGGCTGATTTCAGAGCCTTTCTACAACATACAGAGACAGAGCTGCCCACTTCTGGATGACCACTGTATACTGATGTGCTGAGAATGTCATTCCTTGGGAGCTGGTTCATACATGAAGTGAGTGAGAATAGCCAAGAATGGTGCAGCTTACCTGCACAAGTGTTTATCAAGCCAGATCTATGAATCTGATCACTCCACTAGCCCAAAGGTCTGGCTCATGAAATTCTCCTTTCCTATTAAGCAAGGATCATATCTCATTCCACAGGTAGGACAGCCTGGCGGTGAATGGTGTTGCAAAAAGGCCTGGTAGTGTGCCCTTGCAGCAATCTCACGCTTGCCTGAAAGGACCTGCAATGCAGAGGGGACAACATCACCAAGCAGCCCTTAGTCAGAATCCAATAGACTCTTACTGGGTGCAGGGCTTCAGTTGCTAAATGACCCTCAGCTTTTCTCTGCCAACCCAAATAGAAGCCTACTGACCATGGGGTCACAAGGCAGGCAAATGCTTGTGCAGGAGGGCATGCAACACAAGCCTGCTGCAGCCAAGAACAAAACTTCAACCAGAAGGACAGCCCTTCCCATCCCCTCCACCCTGAGCGATGCAGTGTTAGGACCAGCCACAACATGGCCTCTGTCCTGCTTCCTGTAGCAAACAGAGCCAGTCACAAAATCCCATTGGGCACATCACAGTGGCCACAGACCAGGAAATAGTCTATGATGCTGATCTGCACAGACTTTTTTTTTATCTTCAGGGCAACAAGAAATGAGTTGTGGGTATCCCACTGAGACTTCTGAGCCAAATCCCCAGTAATTGAGAGTGTACAAAGGTTTGTTTTCTGGTGCTGAGGAAACAAGCATAACACTGATGCCACTGTGCTCTGGGAAGCGGTAACATTGAGGGTATGAACGGCCCTTCTCCACAGGCCTCGGATGCACAAAAGTACAGAGGCATAGTAATCAGTAGCAGTTGTGAAAAGACTGAAAAAGAGAGCTGTGATAAGGCCTGCCAAAGTGTTGTGTCTTTTTGGACATGTGTCAGCAAGCATATCTCTTGATCTCTGTGGCTGACAGCTGTTGGAGGCAGTTTCTTACCAAACAGACATGACAGCTTCTGAGAAACCAGACAGTCAGGCAATAAGTGTTAATGTTGCATGAGCCACTGGAAAACACAGAGCTGGAAAATAAGAAAGTAAGCTGGGGGCCTTGAGCATTGCATGCTGAACGCCTGGCACTCCAGAGGACTTGCAAATACTCCCGAGGACCAGTGAGAATAAATAACCTTGCATGCACTGTGGTGATATGAGACAAACTCTGAGTATCTATCATGAAATAATTCCTGCAGTACTAGTGATAAAACATGAAGAAAGGCTAAGGGGATAAAAATTATTCTACTAATGGAGGACTTCAGATCTATGTTACAGACAGGAATGGTTAGAGTTCTGGACTAGGTCACAGGTGTGAAGACTACAGCTGACAGCTGCAGGGGTTGACATACTAGTTCTTAAAAACAGAAACCTCTGCCTTTGCCCAAATTGTGAGCATCTGTTGGTGGTCCTGGAGTCTTTGAGACCAAGGAGAGAGCCAGTCATATGCCCACCAGATTGCACCAGATCCAAAGAACACACTAAACAGGAGTTCTCACCCTTGCACTTCAACTGTCCATTTCTCCATTTTTAATGACAAGGGAAATTATCACTTTATCTCTAACTAATATTCATGCAACATGCTGAAGAGCAAAATCTCCAGTATCAGGTCCACTTGACTCCTCTGGCCAGAAGGCTATCTGCCATTGCAGCCCAACATAGTGATGAACACACAAAGATGGACGTATGTGGTTCAAATTCAATTCTGCTTTCAGTTTCAATTTCTGCCATGTCAGTGGAGTTGCTGTTGTTACTGCAGAGGAGCTCCTCAGAGCCCTCATGTATTTGAGACCCCCAGAGTCCTCTGCACTGGTGAGCTGCGAAAGTTCCCTGCACAGCTGCAGGACTCAAGTCTTTTGCAAAGGTGGTTTGTGCACCCCTTCATAAAAGAAAAAATAGGACATTTTTTCTTACTGACAATTGAATGACATCTCTCCTGTGTCCCGGAGTAAGTGGAAGATGTTAAAGGGTGTTGAGGACACAAGATTCATTTACAACATTTGGGACTGCTTTGAGTTGGCCAGACCGGGTTCAGTACCGTCCTCCCACTTATAAGTCTAGGTCCTCTGTAACCTCTAGACCCTAACCAGAGTGAGGTAGTCTTCTCCACAGGGTTGGTCATGATGCTTTAGTTTCTATTCTCATTGGCTTGCTGAGTCCAAAGAAGAACGTATATCAGAAGAGGGTTTTTTAAAAGGCAGAAGCCTGGTCTTTAAAGTATGTTTTTCCATCAGCTGTGGAATCTCTCTACATAAGGAGAGCACAAGCTCTATCCTCCCCTGTAGTCTGTAGTGCACTGGGTACAGTTGCACACAAGAAAATCGTTATACAAAGTTGAAAAACATACCCATTTTAGCTTGTTGCATGTTTTAAAAACAGATAACACTATAAACACCATGAAAGCCAGGCTTTATTTTCCAGCTCAGTGTTTCTTTAACAGACACTCTGATGGACTGTGAACTCCCAGAAAGTTCAAACTGACCATCTAAATTCTGTACTGCTTTAGATCCTCTCAGTCAGCTATGAAGGAAAGGAACACATATTACCCAGACAAAAAAAAATGGTTCTGCAGTCATTCATTATTCAGTTACTGTTCAACTGTTATTAATTATCAGTGAACATTCATTTGTTTTTCTTACACTCACAATACAAATGGCATAAGAAATATAGGACCTGTCTACAGCAGAAGTTTTCAACTCCTTTACTACAGTCCTACAAAAAACAAGTTGCAAGTCAAAAAAAAGTTGTAAATCTCACCAGATGAAAACATAGGGAGGTGCATTACTGTGTTGATAAGTTTGAGGATCTCCTTGTAAAAGGTATATGTTACTTATAAAAGTTCATAAACATTTGCTCCAGTATCTTAACAAAAACAAAAGCTGTAATTGAGACAACCACTTGTAGGACTGCATTGTTTGCTCATCATAGATATGGTTTAATCTGATCAAGCAGAGAAAGGATGCCTATGATTTCCAGCAGAATACTAAAGAATTCCCTTTAAAAGTAATTGCAAAGTGAGCAGAAGGTAGGTGGGTGGGAGGACCTTGAAATGAACTGGTAGAGTCCACAGGTACCATGAAAAGTACCTTCAAACTTAATTACAAACAAAAATAGCAGACTAGTCAAGATGAGAATTTCAAGGACACAATCAATAGTGAGTCTGGATTTTTAGACTGTATTGATTTTTTGATACATTCGAAGTTTGCCCTTGCAAAGCCAGCTGGCTAGCCTAAGGGAAAACTAAGCAGTATATGGGACTTCACCCTCCTGCTGTTTTCTTGTTCTGGTGACCCAGCAATAAACTCCAAAGTTGTCTACTCATGCAAAGGTCTCACGAGGAGTTGTAACTACAGTAGTTGCTGACCCAGGAGTCAACACCTTCAAATTTACTGCTTCATCCATCTGCAGGTGCCTATTGACCCAATTTTGGAAAGGCAGTACTAGAATACCTTGGAGGATGGAAATGCAAACGTGAGTCTGTTTTCCTGACCTCTCTACTACAGTTACCTGCTTGCACAGATATACCAACCAACGAGAGGACTTGACCTTGGTGTCCTTCTTAAGGCCAGCCAATGCAGCTGGGTTTTGTACCATGTCATTACTCACACTAAGGGTTCTCTGAGGTTACTCAGTTCTTCTGGTTTTGTTGAGAAAATCCCACCCAGGTTTTGCATGCACCTCTTCAAAAATACGTTCTTAAAATTAGTACATTTCTTGCAAAAAACTGTTATTTTCACACACACATTACCCCTGAAACGTCTTCTTTGAACTTGTCCATTCACATGAGCACACTGACTGGCAGCAAAGAGAACATATCTTAAGGAAACTTCAGCCTCTTGGTCACCAACAGTCTGTGGGTTACTTTTTGAATTACTGTCTCTGCTGGGCTAGAGACCACCTGTACTATAAAGAGAGCACCAGCCAAAGCTCCAGAAGGAAGAAAAAATACCAAGTACCTTGGTTTCAGGCTTGATGAAGCATTTACAGCCTGAAAAAGAGGCAGTCCTCAGCTACACTGCACAGGAACAGTGCAAGGACCTAAGGTCCCATCTGGCTGTAATGCCCATCATGCTCTGCTCTCCTGACTGCCCCATCAAGCAAAAGTACACCTGGAATGCTCTACCATCTACCAACATTTTATCAAGTTTCTAAACCTTCATGTTTGAATTTGCTGCTGAATATGCCTCAGGTGTATTCTTTAGCTTTGACTTTCTCTCAGGCTGAGATGGAGGACAAGAACTAGACTTCAGCAGAAGTCAAGACTGACATTGTGAATAAGACATTGACAAGAAAAGGAGACAGATTTGTGTCTTCAAACTCTGCTCTCCCTCTCATCTACTCCCTGGGTTCTTCATCTATTACTAGTAGCCTGTTGTATTTACATTTTATCTCTTGGAGGGAAGTAAAAAATACAGAAGTTAAAACTTCCTTATAGATTTGGCTACTCATCACACAAACACTACGTACTTGCTTTCATTTTTGTCTGATAAATATTGTATGCTTTTCTGACCTAGCAAGCAGTTTTCTGGAGCCCACTGTAGAAAATGCTAGTGCAATTTTGCAGAACTGTGAAACATCTGGTATGCCTGTAACGTGTTGGCAGTGCTACTCATGCTATTCAGCCCCCAGTGAGAATTTTTTCCGGGTGTGCCAAATTAAAGCTGCAGTGAGCTGTGGGAACACTGGAGCTTTCCCTAGCAGGTCATGAAATGAGTCATCAGGAACCCACAGTCCTGAATGAGTCTGTGTTTTACATGGATCACGTGTTAAGGGGATAAGTAGTCTCACTGAATACATTTTCACATCTTGAGAAAAAGCAAGGATAACATTTTGGTGATTCTGTTAACCATAGGCATGATTTCCCTTGAACTCAGCCTCACCTGTACT